>PVJO010003473.1:0-121936 GCA_004026905.1 Hystrix cristata
TGCCTTCAGCCATGTAAAAGATTGGTTCAAACAATACATATTAAACATTTAATGTGAAATAGCCAATGCAAAATTACAATACATACAGAAATTATCAAATATAGCCCATAACTAAGAAGGAAAAAAGATTAATAGAAACTGACCTATAAATAACAGAGATGATGGAATTTGTTGACGGGAATTGAAATAGCTATTATAAATATAATAAAAATACCCAATAATCTAGAGGCAAGAAAATAATGTAATTAGGAGAAAAAGACAATACATAGCAAAGAACATTTTTTCAAGTGAAAAAATGTAACATCTAAAATAAAAAATTTACTGGATGAGCATAAGATAATGAAAGACATTGAAAAAAAATAAACAATAAATAATGCCAGAGAATTTAAAGATATAGTATCAGACACTATTTGAGTCAAAGTACAGAGATGAAAGACTGAAAAAAAGAACAGAAATCAAAAAGCTCAATGGCTATCATGCATAATCACAGACATGATTATAGCAAGGAACATGCTAACAAATTCTTGAATACTAGGGATAATAAATGTAAGTTTCAACATAAATGCATACATAAATCTATCCTAGACACTGCAAAACAAATGCAGACACAGAGAAAAAACACACAGTAGTGATATGGGAGTATTATAGTTTATATCTAAGTGTTCCCTCAAAGCCTCATGTGTTCATAGCCTGAACTTTTGAAAGGTGATTGGATTATGGGGTGGGACAGCTGGCTTGCTATTAGGAGATTGGGTCTTGTTGGAAGAGGCAGATATTTCTCCCTTCCCAGGTCCTCAGTTGACTCTCTCTGCTTCCCGTCCACCATTTTGTGAACAGCTTGCCTCCACCATGTCCTTCAGTAATGCCAGGAGCCTTGGAGCCAGGAGGCTATGGTTTGAACCTGGGCCAAAATAAACCTATCCTCCTTTAAATTGTAGGTGGTGGATATTGTGCTCCTGCAATGAGAAAGTGACTAAGACAGAGAGAAAGTGACTAAGACAGAGAGAAAAGGTGCTACTTCACATTTCTAAAAAAAATTCATAGTCCTAATGTGACTATGAATTATGATTGTCAACAGGATTGGATTATAAACTGCCTAGCAGATTAGTAAAGCACATTTCTGAGTCTATCTTGGCGTGTTTCCAGAACTTACTGGAGTGTAGGCCAGCAAACTGAGGCGGAGAAGATCTGCCCTGGTTGTGGGGGTGCCATCCAATAGGCTTGCAGCCCAGATGGGAATGAGGGGCAGAAGGAGGCTGCACTATTTTTGAATAGCTGCATTCTGCCTCAGTGGATGTGTCTTTTGCTACTGCCATCAGATGTGGACATCAGCTATCAACTTCTTAAGTCTTCTAACATGGACTCACACTAGCAACTCTGCAGGGAGCTTCTGGGCCTTCCGTCCCAGACTGGAGCTGGAATCTTGATCCCTCTGAGTCTTCAGCTTCTAATTTCCTGTCTGGAGAAACTCTTGGATCTTCTAGCTCTCTAGTTTGTAGACACTCATTGTGCACTAGCCCACCTTTGATTCTGTAAGCATATCTAATAAATTTCTTTTCTTCCAGAGAACACTTACCAACACACCAAATAGTACAAGAGCATCTTCTGAGTTTTGAAAAATAACAACAGCAACAACAAAAAAAGAAAACCAAACTAATGTACCAAAGTAGAATTTTCTACCTTGTATAAATATTAATTAAAAATAATATGAAATAAAGACATTTTAAACAAGTTAAAACTGAGTGAATTAATTGCCATAAGTTAAAAGTGAAATGATTTCTAGGTTATATTCTGCAAGTCTGCTAATATTTAGTAATCTAAAACGGCTTTAGTCGTACTAGCTAAAGTAAAATTTAAGTCAACATATGTGATCACAGATAAAGAAAAGCTTTTATAGTAATTGAAAAATAAATCCATTAAGTCAATATAATAATCTTAAAAATGAGTGTGTCTTATTATAAAGCAACACATTAAGAAAAAATTTTAAAAATTGGGGCATATCAACAATTAGAGTTAAGACTGTCAGTGTTACTCTCAGTAATTCTTTCTAGGCAACTAGTGTATCCTTTAGAATTAAAAAATAAAACCTCAAACAACCCATCAACAACTTGAGTGAAACAACTGCAGACTATTCATGTTTTATAAGTGAACACAGAGAATTCAAGACTGCATATTGAGTGAAGAAAGGAGCCTTAACAGATTTCAAATGATTAAATTGGTAGATAAGAAGTTTTGTAACCCAATGAATTTAAATAAATAGAAAAGTTATTTGGAAAATCATAAAAATTTAGAAACCAGACAAAATTCTAAGCAAAAGCAAAATTAAGAAAATCACAAGGAAAATGTAAACATAGGTCTCAAACTAAAGAAAGCACAAGATAGTGTAATTCTTGGTATAAACTAGATCAGTGTGTAGAGAGAAGTTGATTATTTTAGATGATTATATTAGAAAACAGAAAATTCCTGAAATTCAATTTAACCCTCAATGTGACATTTTGGAGACTGGGAAGTGATGAAACGAAGAGCCCTTATGGAGAGCTTGAAGGAGGAAGTTTGGCCCTTTTGGCCCTTCCTCCTTCTGCCATTTTAGACACAACATTCCTCACTTCTGGAAGGTGCAGCGTCATGTTGGAAGCAGAGACTAGAACCTCACCAGACAACAAACATTCCAGTGCCTTGATTTTGAACATTTCAGCTTCCAGTTCTACGAGAAACAAATTCTTGTTTTTTTTATAAATTAGCCATCCCACAATATTTTTATAGGAATGCAAACAGGTTAAAACAAAATTTTGCCACAGAAGATAGTCAGGGAACATACTGTCTTCAGAGTCTTGCTTGTGGTTCACCTTGAAACAGAGGCCTATTCTCCTAATCCTGTGTGGGTGAGGATCTGATGAAGAACAAGTAGGTCAATGGAAGTGATTCATGAGGATGAACAGAATGAAACATTCTGTGAATAAGTGGACAAGTGCTGGAGGCCACAATGTGAAGGTTGGACAGCTGGAATCAGAAATGGGATGAAGCCAAGGGAAAGAAGCATCAGTAGGTGGGTGGTGACTAGGTGAGGAAAAGAAGAAATCATAAGAAAAATTTAGTCTGCTGCTTTATTTTGCCATATGTTTTTCTACGTTTCATGATCTAGGGAGGATTGACAATTATTTTGGATAAGGAATGAATAAATTTTTGTAATATGTGCATATTATTCAAAGGACCAACTCCACTTATGGAATTGAGTATAAAATTGACAGGAATAGTCAAGGAGGAAAATCAATGGTATTCTCTAAGTTTTACCCAGATCATGATTCTTCAATTGACAATGTAAAACGATATTTTAAATTAACATATAAAATCAGCCAAAATTCTCATTAATATTTCACTAATAATAATCGTGCTAAGATAGAAAAGGGTAGAAATATCTGCAGAAGTTTTAGAACATAAGAATGAGGCGTTATAGAAAGTAGAAGAGCTTGGAAATCCAAATCTCTAATACTTCAGCCAAATTTTACAAAATATAAGCAAAATGATGGGAAAGGAAGAATTTATTGTTGTTATGTGCAAATATTTCATACTCATGTTCTATGTGATATCTTTTCTGTGATATGCATGACTGTGCCTAGATAAAGCGACTACAAAAGGTTAACAGAAATTGAGAAGTAATTAAAGATGACATGTGGGCCGAAAATTGTAATTCAATGTGAAGATTTTTTTTCACTTCTCCTTGGAACTGTATCTTTAAAAGTAAAACTTTAGGGGAGAGGATTGGCTTTCTTAGGATGACGCTGAATATATATATCTTAGAAACATAACTCTGAATAGAGGAAACAGTCTTATTCTTTCCTAATGCATCTGTTTTCCAAAAGAATATTGCTTAATAGTAAGCAACACGGAGGCCGTTTGTGCAGCTGCAGGACTAGAATACGCTGTGGAGCAACCTGAGAGCAAAATTCCTCATGAAAAGTCCACATCTTCAAAATTCTCCTTTGTTCACGAAAAGGGGACATAAAACAGTTCTATAGCCACATGGTTTTCCTTAAATGCTCTTTTAAAGTCGTTGGCTGTGGCAGCTATTCGCATGGGTATCTTTGATCTCCTTAACTGATTTCTGGTTTAATTGACTGATACTTCTGAACCCCCCCTCCCAGCTTAGGAAGTGGCCACACTTCTCACAAGCTGTTCCAGAGCCACTGACCAAACGTGGCAGCGGTTCTAAGGTGGCCCATTCCTGTGAGACACGAGACTCCACTGAGAAGTAACTCTCGCTGGAAGACTCTCCACTGATCCTCTCTAAACGTTGACAGGCACGCACGATGGTCTAAGCTTCTGCGTGATTTCTCTCTTCCCATTCACCCAATGGTTCTTTAGTCTCCATTTTCACTCAAAAACACCTTTCTTCTAGATAAGTCACTTGTGCATCTACTCTGTTGGCTTTTCTTTCTTGGGGAAACTGAAGTAACACAAGTTGTGCCTGCAGCGATGGGAGATTGAGGCAGTATGGGGAGGTTCTGGGATTGACCACTGCTTACATACAGGCGTTTGCAGTCCTGAGCGTTGTACAGGACGAAGGAAATTCCCAGCACCTATTTGTGATCTAATTGCTGAAGACTCAACTAGAGGTGAGCAAAGGAAATATACCAAGGGAAGACCACACCCTTGTAGGTGCAATGGTTAAAAGATAGGGAAGAACAAATCATACGAAGACCATAAAGATGTTTGGTTTCTAGTACAGCTAGAAACAGAGGAGCTGAGCTACTCCATTGCCTTCGTTCAACTGTAAACATTACACCGCCCCTAACAGTTATCCTTGCTTCCCTGATCCTAAAACAGGGAAGTCATGTGAACTGCCTCCCTTCTCTCCTTTCAGTCATAAACACCAGACCACCCTGATAATGACTGAGGTTTAACCTTAAGAGGTCACACAGATTGATGACACCAGAAAAGAGACAGTGGGAGGCACCCAGGACCCATGGAGGTCAGATCCTGTAAATACAGGGAGCCTGAGTTACAAAGACCCTTTTTCCTGCCTGCTCTGCCCTTCTGCCTGTTCCTGCTATTCCATGATCTTCAATAAATGCAACCACATACTATGAATTGTATGCTTGGCAATTCCTTCCTTGTCCTACATAAGAACCTGGACTATTTTGGCCCGCTCATCTGTAAGAGTTTCTGCTTTCATGTGTCAATGGCTTGCCTGGGACTAAGAAAATATTGAAAACCATTAAAAGCAGTCAAAGACAAATTGTTAAGCGTCACTGGATTCTTTGGTAACACACAGGACGTTTATATCTTCTGCACTATAATAGTTGGAAAAACTGAACAATAAATAAAAGACAGACTATGAAATAGCAAGAGACAATGGACTTGGAATTTCTGAGTTGAGTTCTGACTAACTCACAGACTTCAAAGCTGGGTAGGTCAATAGTAGCCCACTGTAAAAAAGAGATTATATATTTAATATTGAGCCCAGCACAAAAGTGGGTATGAGTAAGTTTCACAAGCAGATAACCCAGACTCTCATGTGACCCCCTCAAAATTGCACTGGTTCCCTTCTTGTACCTTGTACTCATGACTAGGTGTAGATTCTTTACGTACCAAATGCAGACGAAGGAAAATTGGGGTCAGATTAGCTCACAGGGATAAATTAAAAAGGGTCAGTATTAGAGCCACATTCAAGGATGGCT
Organism: Hystrix cristata; assembly: GCA_004026905.1. NCBI lineage: Eukaryota > Metazoa > Chordata > Mammalia > Rodentia > Hystricidae > Hystrix > Hystrix cristata. Next base: position 5,679 of record PVJO010003473.1, read on the forward strand.
TAGACACACAGTAAAAAGGAAAAAAAAATCCCCATATTGGGGATAAAAGTTGTGGAGCTGTTCATTTGTTTTGTGGGGAAAGAAAAGAGCCTGTGATGAGAATAGATTCATGTCTTTGAGTAGTATCCAATGGGCTGGCTGTCTGCTCTGCAGCTTGGAGTACAAAGGTCTGGACTACAAGATAAGCGAGTCTGAGTGGAAGCATTTAATTAAGTAACATATGAGGAGGGCACAAAATGTGGAGACTTTTGCACCACTGTGTTAGACAGAGTAACGGCTGTCAAGGATAACAATATTCTGATGCCTTGACTCTGTGAACATTACCTTTTATAGCAAAAGGGAGTTGACAAGCCTGATTAATTTAAGGATTTTGAGATAAGCTTATCTTGGGCTATTCAGTGGCCCCTACATGTAATCACAAATATTCCAATGAGTACAAAGTAGAATCACTTGGTTCCATAAGAAGAAGCTATTATGGGAAAGAAGATACCAAGCTGCTGGCTTTGAAGACAGAGGAAGAGACTGTGAGACAAGTCTGCGAGAAATGGAGACAGGAGCTGGAAAAGGTAAGGAAGTACATTTTTTGAAGGGTCTCAATAGGAATGAGCTATGACAACTTGCTTTTAGCCCCATAAAAATATGTTCAGATTTCTGACCTCCAAAACTATAAGAGAACAAATTTGTGTTCTTTTAAGTGGCTAATTTTTTGGTGATTGTGAGAGCACCTTTAGGAAACTAATTTAGCCACAACTTATCACCTACTGGAAAACACCTACTATGGAAGAGGTGGTGAATAACCAACTAGGTAAAAGGGGAAGGGGACTAAGAGTGTTGGGAAGGGGCTGGGGGGAGGAGGAGGAGACGTAAGAAGAATTAAGGTGTGTCACGTACAGGTATGTATCAACTGCCCACAATGCATGTACTCATTGTGTACTACAAGCACGTACTAATAGCAAACATAAAAATAAAATTTAAAAATGACTTAGTCAGTGGGTGTTTGCTGGTCTGTTATGCAATGACCCAGAACTGATAGCATGGACACAAATGATGCTTTAGTTCTAATTGAGATAGGGAATGTACAGTGACTCTCACTTGCTAAGGCTGTTATAGCTACTGTTATCTCCAAAAATCTAACTTGACAGCAAAACAGACCAACAGTGAGCCCCTTGTATAGCAATCACTTGATAAAACCAGCCATCTGCTTGTGGCATGGGTCCCTTCCATGTGGGAGAACTCACTTCAGCCTCTGAAAGATAGATATCTATTCTGGGTATAGGTTTGCCTTCCCTGTTTGTAGTCCCTCATTACATGGAGTTTTGGGATGTCTGATCAGTAGATACAGTGCAGGTTAAGCCCTCCCTTCAATTATTCTACCTTTCTTTCTTGGTATTCCAACATGTACCTCTGTGCTCGGATGGCTATTCAGCCTCCATCAGCTCCCTTTGCATTTACCTACACAATGTTTTGCTCCAATCAGTCACCTACACATTTATCCCCAGCTTGGTGCCTTCCTCTTGAAGAATAATGACTAAAATAACAGCTGTGATATACGATCTTCTTGGGCGGTGAAGTTACATATCCCTTGTGTTACAATGTGGGATTGCCTTTTAGCTTACAAGCATAGTGCAAGCTGTGCTTGTAACCCCAAACGTCACGTAGCTCTTAGCTCTTTTAAAAGACTGTTAATAAGCTTTGTAATTTTTTTCTTTCAAATTTCCTTTTAAAATTTGATATGAAAGCATTCCCTTTTTATTCCAGAAATTATTTCCCTGAAATCTCAGGTATTAGAGATATATTTTCCCATCCTGCAATTTCATTGGTAACTTTTCTAGGCTTCCTTTTGTGTATTGAAATCCTCAGTTGATGTGATCAAATTCATCGGTTTGGGGTATCTGGTTCTTTTAGAATTTCTCTCTGTCACTTTTCAAATACTCCTCTCCTGTATTTTCTCCTAATGTGTACATAGTTTTTCCTTTTACATTTTATTTCATAATGCACTTAGATCCCAATTTTAGTCACAGTGCAGTTAAGGCTTCAGTTTTCATGCTGTCTGTGAGGTGAAACTTGTACTTACTAGAGCATCGTTTTTCCTCATTTACCTCAGTGTCATTTTTAACTATACCAACTGACCATGTGGATCGTGGACTCTTTGAAGGTTGTGCTTTTTGCCGTGAATCTATTTGCTTGTTCTTTCTCTACTTCCCTTATTGAGTTTTAATAGCATGACTTTGTACTACGTTTGTTGCACCGGTGAGAAATTCCCTATAAATTTGAAGAGTTCCCTCAAATTATTAAGCAGGGGTAACATTATGTTGTAGTAGCAAACAATAGTCTTATCTTTCCTTGTTGTTTAGTCTTTTGTTATGATGTCTGTCCCCCTGTAGATCAGCCGGGCTCTTGTCACTGGATCGAGGGAAAGCTAGACTGCTGGATGACATACCTTCCTTTCTTGGTGCTGTTACCTTAATAACTGATTTGGAAAAATCACCATGCAAAGGAAAATACTGCTGAAAAGAATATACTCGCAATCAGTTGCTAGACCTCAAAAGTGGCACATATTACTTCTGTTCTCCTTTTGTTATCTACACTTCGGTGACTACATAATAGCAGAGAGTGGGAAAGTATAACCTACTACCAGATGCACCCTCATGCAGAGAGAAGAGCCGTTTCAGTTTCCAGGAATAGTGGATTTAATGACTTATGCATCTTTGTATAACATGTCCAGAAAAAAATGGACAAGTTTTATAAAAAATACTTAGATTGATAGCATTATATTTTTGATTCAGTAAGTTAAATAAAAATTTTAAATGTTAGGTCATTTGTTCCTGATCCAAAATATATTTCTCCATTTCTCTTAATGTTTTTATGCTTAATATATATTTATAGAATTGTTACTCTTGTAAATGGTATGTTATTTTTCTTCCACTATGAAAATGCTTTGATGGTGGTGTCTGTACCACGTGGGATGTCTAGCCAGCAAGACAGCACTGCACACGGCAAGACAGCACTGCACACGGCAAGACAAGGCTGCAGAGCGACCGTGAGTGACTAAAGAGCTCACATGGCTTCCACGCTTCACCGGCCGACAGACAGCTCTCGGCCACCTCCTGCCCAGGCCGGGTTCCAGCTCCACCGCCCGGCGCGGGGTCCCTGCTTGCAGCCGGTGGGCTGGCGGTCCTGCAAGCTATCGCGTTCCGGCCGCAGGTCGCAGCCTCCACCGCATGTGGCAGCAGGTTAGATGCCCTGCTTGTCACTGGTGCCTCCCAGAACTTGGCGCCGACCAGGCTGCCGCACTGCCTGGTTCTCCTGCATGATGACGATGGTGGCACAGACCTTAGAAAGGACACAAGAGCAGAAATGCAAGCACACGGAGCGCTACCTGCCGTTTTCCATTGCGTGTCTGCGGTCTTATATAGTGTACACAGATGCAGCTGATTTTTGAGCTTGGCAACTGTTATTTTTAATTCTAATAATTTGATGAAGTATCTAATTTTTCATTGCAGAAAATAGTATTATCTGCAAGTGATAAGGACATTGTATTTTCTGTTTACATTTTTACTCATACCATTAGTTGTCTTATCGTTACATTAACCATTTTTTCTAGTATTGTGAACGCTGAAACAATTATGGTTATTCTTGTTTCTGACATAAGGAATTAGGTTACATTTCTTCATTGGGATTATTGTTGGAAAATTTTTGTAACTAACTAATGTTAGCTTTTGATTAGTGTTAAATAAGTGTTTTCATTATATAATAGAGTTAAGGTAAATTGCTATCCTGTTAGGACCTATTGGAAAAGCAATGTATTCATAAGAAACATGGCAAAGAGTAAGTATGTTTAGAAAAAAAAAAGCTGTTTTTAAGCAAGCAATACTTGTCCATTTTTAGAAATCCATGTTTTTCTGAGACTCTCTCTGTTAAAATATTTTTTATTCAGCATTCTTTTAGTATATTTATTTAAATCCATTCTTGATTTTTGGAAGCACTTCGTTACTTTATAAATGCATTTACTAGCATACAGATGAATGTGACCTAATGTTATATAGTAAGAGAAAGAAAATAAATTACTGAAATGAATGTGAGTTCCAGGAGAGGTACATATAAGAAAAAAGACATTACAAATATTACATGTAGAGAAACAGTAAGGTTTTGAAGACTGGAAAATACAGATGTAACTTTGTCACCATGGTATTGCAAAACCATTCAATTTTTTCTCATTTGATTTCTTCTTTATACCTATAACGTTAGTTGGTTGGAATAACCATGAAACTACATTAAGAGGTCATTGCTGTGGTAGCAAAGATACTAGTGAACAGATGACCAAACTTTTTTCTTTCTTTAATTTAAAGTTTATTAAATCAACGTATTTTAATAGGTGTTGTTGAGAATTTCTTAGTAATCTCACGATCTAGCTATAAGATTTTGAAACAGTATTTATTTGGCCATATTTATTATTGTTATTGGTTCTTTTTAAACAACTGATCCTTTTAAAGTATTTCTTATCACCTAATTTGATTGCTTTAAAATAACACGTCAAAACTAGTACTTTGATACATATTACAAATATGTTCTTTGCTTTGGGAGACCATTTATATGATATGTCATTATATATCTATATATGTATGTATATATATTTAATTTTATACATGAGAGCTACATGTTGATTGGTTGGAGAAAATTTAACTCTTGTGTCTTACTTGTGTGCTTCATTCTATCCCAGATATTCCCCATCAATATACTTATTTTGTTTATAAATACAGATGTTACTCAACATAGAAGGGTATTGGATCATGATAAACTTAGTATAATTTGAAAATACCATAAGTCTCAAATACATTCAGTACACTTAACCTACCAAACATCATAATTTATCTAGCCTATCTTGCATATGCTCAGAATACTTACATTCCTTTATAGGTATGCAAAATGTTTTGACACAAAGATTATTTTATAATAAGTGGTTGAATGTTTTATGTAATTTATTACATATCATACTGAAACTGAAAAGCAGAATGGATGGATGGGTACGCTTTAATACCATCATAAAGTCAAAAACTGTAAATAAGAGACAGCCTGTATATGAAATATACATTGATATGACTAATATAAATTTATGTCTATGTAGTTGATATATCTCTCATAATTACATACATATATATATTTATATTGCATATAAATATATCATACATGTGCGGAAAATATGCAGACGCTGATTTACATTCCTGGTGTGTTTTGGAGATAATGAAATAAAAATATTTTACATTTTTCATATGAGCAATGTTGGTTGCTAGAACATTAGACATTCCAACAACTCTTTTTATTCTTAATATTTAGATCTTTTGGTTAGTGAATTACAAATTTTCAAACTATGATACTTCCTGTGGCATAATATTTGTATTATTTAGTCATACCACATCAAAAATCACTGGACTTGGCGAACAGCGCATCTTATTCTTTTATTTTTCCATTTTTTTATTTTACGAAAAAATGAAACAAAATTCCATAACAAAATAACAAGGGAATAACAATAGTTTATTCTAAAGGAGAGCAATATAAAATGCTTTTGTTGTTATAAAGTTTCTTCAATGGCAATGTAATTCTGATTCTAAAAGACTTTAAGGAAGTTGAATAGGCCATCAACAAACCATCCTTAAAGGTCAGCATGGTGTAAAGTTTAACCATATGGACTCTTGAGTCATATCTGACTTACAATCCTGGTTCTTTCATTCATTTGCTTTGAGACCTTAGCTTGGTTACTGACTTCTGTCTACTTCAATGTCCTCATCTCAATAATGACGATGACAACAATACTTCCCTCACTGGATTATTAAGAAAAGGAATAATACAGAACTTCACAGCCCTCTTAAGAAACTAACCTTGCTGAAACCTTGACTCAGATTTCTAGCCCCCAGAGGGGTGATGTCAGCAAGACGCCTGAGAAGAGCCAAGTCTTTGTGGCCCCACACTTAAATGAACTTTCAGCTCCTGAACTGAGTCACTTTTGTGTACTTTGGAAACCAATGTCAAACTTTACTGGAAGGTTGGGAGAAATGATCTTGCTTGGACCATTTAGCCTCACACATTCCCCCGAAACAGCATACTGAGAGGGAAAATTTAACATCCCCCAGCTTCCACAGAGGGATAAACATTCTGAAATGCTTTTAGGAAAGCCTACTCCATTTTCAAATCACAAAGAATATCAGATAATACTGAACCACTAGGCCGCTGTGGACCAGACAGAAATAAAGTAAGGAGGCAGAAGCTGTAGAGACCAGCACACTGATTTTATTGAAAGCACAGCAGACCTGTCTCAGACATACAACCTCTAAGCGTATCCCACCTGCAAAGCTCTGGTTCTCCTAAAGGAGGGACATGCTATTTGTCTTGAATCTCTATAGGGCCAGCCTCCAGGGCTGGCATTACTCCATAACCTGAGGCCACGTAGGGAGGCAGAACCCCCACCCCCTCCCCACCTAAAGTGAATTCCAAAAATAAGATGCTTTGGCCTGAAGTTTAAATAATGCTCCGCACAGGTTCAAAGACCATCTGCAGACCCTGCCCAGGGAGAAGCATCACTACCACTCAATTATCATAAAAAACAGACATTTGTTGTACTGACCCTGGGAAGTTGGACAGTGCTCCCCTCAACCCTCAAGACCACTCCCAGACCCTATGCCCAGCGTGGGACGCGGCCATTATGATGAGTAACGTTACTAAGCAAGCATTGGTTCTGTCACACTCAGGAGCTTAATCCACACTCGTCTCAGGCTGGCTGAGGATCAAGTATCTCTTAGGACCACAATGTAACTATAAGTCAACAAAGGAAGCATTCTGGAAACCATATAAATGCACGGAAATTAAATAACATACTACTGAACAAACAATAGGTCAATGAAAAAGTTAAAATAAATTAAATTCGAGCAAATGAAATGGAAACACAACATGTCAAAATGTATAAAATACAGCAAAAGCAACATGAAGAGGAACATTTATAACAATGCTTATAAAAATGTAGAAGGATCTCAAGTAAAAAAAAATCTAGCAATGCATCTCAAGAAGCTAGAAAATCAAGAAAAATCTGAATCCAAAATTAGGAGGAGGAACAAAATACTAGATATCAGGACAAAAATAAATGAAATAGAGACTGAAACACTAATAGACTAAAAGATTAACAAATGAAGACTTATATTTTTTAAAAATAAGCATAATTGACAAACTATTAGCTAGACTAAGAAAAAGAAAGAGGATTAAAAAAATCAGGGATTAAATGGAAAAAATACAACTTATACTACAGAAATGTAAAGGTTTATATGAACCTATTATGAACAACTGTATGGAATGGATAAATTCCTGAACACATACAAAAATTGAATCATGAAGAAATAAAAAATACCAACAGACCAAAAATGTGCAATAAGATTAAGTCAGTAATAAAATGTTTCTCATCAGAGAAAAACCCAAGATTTGATGATTTCATTGCTGATTTCTACCAAACAGTTAAAGAACTAATACCTTTTTTTTTTTTCAAATTAGCCAAAATAACTGAAAACTCCAGCAAAAGTTGTTGGAACTGATAAGCAAATTCGGTAAAGTTGCATGATACAAAAGCAACACTCAAAAAATCAGTAAATTTCTAAAATCAGACATATAGAGCAACAGAACAGAATAGAAATCCCAGAAATAACTTCACACATTTACAACCAAATAATTTTTGACAAAGGAGAATGAGAACACACAATATGGAATAAAGAGAAAACCAGGTATCTGCATGGAATAAAACAGAACATAGACCTCTGGCTCTCATCTGTCGCAAGACAACTCAAAGCAGACTATCAATTTAAATGTAAGATCTGAAATGATGAAACTACTAAAAGCAGTGAAAATGATTGAGGATATTGGCTTGTGCAACCTATGACCCCAAAACATAGGAAAAAAAGTAAAAATTAACAAATAAGATTATATCCAATCAAAAAGCTTCTACACAGCAAAGGAAACAACCAATAGCACAAATGGCGACCCTCAAAATGGGAGAAAGTACTTGCCAACCATCCACTGAGCAAGCAATTAATATCCAGAGTTTATAGACGCTAGATTCAATAGCAAAAAACAAAAACAAAAAAACCCTCTAAAAACAGAAAGATAAACAAAATACAAAACCAAAACAAAAACAAAATAATCCAATCAAAAATAGGCTAAAAACCTGAACAGACATTTCTTTTCTCAAAATTAGACATGAGAAGAGAGTCAAGAGGGGTACAAAAATACTCATGATAATAATCAGAGGGATGTAAGTAAAAACCACAGTAAGACACCATTTCACTCCAGTCAGAATAACTGTTGCCAAAGACACACACATACGCGCGCGTGCGCGCACACACACACAAACACACACAAACACACACACGCAATGCTGGTGAGGATCTGGAGAATGGGGAACTGTTATGTATCTGGGAATGTAAATTAGCCCAGAGTTATGGAAAACAGTTTAAAGATTTTTCCAAAAACTAAAAATAGAACTACTATATGATTCAGCAATCCTACTTCCGTGTACAGACAGAGAGAAAAAGAAATCAGCATGTTGAAGAGGCATCTGCATCCTATCAAGATATAGAATCAATGTAAATGTTCAGCAGCAGACAGATGGATAAAGAAGATGGATAGATAGATAGATAGACAGACAGACAGACAGTCAAATTGTTTTTCATTGTGGACATATATACACAAAGCCAAACCATAAATTCTTGTCACCTGTGACAATGTGGATGGACCTTGGAGACATTATACTAAGTGAAACACATCAGGTACAGAAGGACAAATACTGCAGAAATCATGCCCAGTTTGGAATCTAAAAATGTCAGCCCTAAGGGTGTAGAGAATAGAGAAGTGGTTAACTGAGATGGAAGGGCAGGGGCAGGGCAGAAGGCAGCCCCTCAGCAGTTAGGGGGATAAATTCTGGTGTTTTACGGCACAGTAGGGTAAGTAGAGTTAACAATGATGCATTTGATGTTTTAAAAGAGAAGAGAGAGTCTGATCGCACTCACCATAAAGAAATGATAAAAGTTTAAATTGGTAGATCTGTTAATTCTCCTGATATGTTGAATGAAAACATTACAGTTTCACCATTATGTTTAAATAAGCAAGTTTTTAGCTTCCATAGCTTGAGACAATAAATTTCTGTTTGTGTAAGCCGCCCATTTTGTGGTACTTATTTAGAGCATTCTTAGGAAATTAATACAATGTGTAATTATGTATTAAATTTAAAAATATGTTTCATTTGGTTTTGTAATACATAAGTATTTAGTGTAAGTAGATGCTGAGTCTTTGATGTGAAATTATTTGAGATAAATTATCATAAATATATAGAGTTGGAATGAAGTGGTCGTTTAGCCTACTAATTTGCAGACACAATAAAAATGTCATCTTCAACCATAATTATCTATAAAATCATAAGCAACAAAATGAACAATAAAAATATATAAAGAGCAAAACCTTCAATCCACATACATACAATGCATTGTAAGTATGGCTTCAAACTTGTTTGTAATTATAATCAAAATGAAAATAGAGGGAGTAGCAAATTGGGAGAGCAATCATAACCTTTCAATGAAAAAGGAAGAAACTATCAAAAATGTGTAATGGAAAGTTCATTCTCAGCAGGACCATTATGAAGAACCCACTGCAAGTTAATGAATACTAATAACATTAGTCCTACTGGAAGGCTACTTAAAAAGAAAAATGTAATAAAAAATTTATGTTCTCTCATTGATGTGCACATATATTAAGGAGAAGAATAACTATTAATTATGGACTTTTATCAAGTGCAGATATTAAAGTATTGCAATTAATTCAGTTATTAATATATATTTCCAAATTAATATTTTATACCCATAAAAACATGATTAAGTATAATTAAGTACTACTTTTATACTATTTGACAATTTGTCTTAAATCGATATCAGTCACATTTTTAACGATTCGTTAATTATAATTAATAACAAAAATTATTGAAGGACATATGATTCACACATGCTAATTTATTTCATTAGGATTAGCACTAGCAGGGTGAAACAGAATTAACAATTATTCTTTTTATTCTTTAACACGAACTTTTTATTATTGAAGATATAATTTTTAGGATATGTTTGGATGTTAGAGGAGAATTTTTTCATCCTAAAGATATATAAAATGCTATTAAAAATGCAGTGAATGTTTACATTTAAAAAAATTTATTGCAGTAAAAGACGCATGACTATTAAGCACCCTCAAAATAGTTCCTTTTCCTTTGAACACACCCATGCTCTTGTTCTTGCCACTTTCCGAAGCAGTTCCGGAAGTGCTATTTTGGGTCTTTAGTTGCACTATTGTGGCTGCCTCGGTGTCTTAAATCAATTAAAAATGTTCACCTTTCACGGTCGTTTTGACTTTGGGGAACTGCCAGAAGGAGCGCAGTGCCAGGTCCAGGGAAAAAGTGGGTGACGGTGCACAGTAATGTGTTACGGAACTTGCCTTTCTGTTGGCTGGCGCTCAGGAGTAGCATTCGCTGCATTTTTAATCACAAGAGAGGACTTTCAGAACTGCGCCAAAAAATGGTAAGATCGATGGGCTGACTGTGCCTGACAATACTCAGACTGCGGGATTCTGCCACCACAGATGGCTCCTCCATGTCGTCAGTGTTGGTTAATTTGGATGGTGTTATGAGTTTCAGTCGTTCTCAGACGTGTGTCATGGTGTCTTAATGACAACTAATATTGAACATCTTTTTAAATGCTTACTTCTGTCAGCACATTGTTTTGGTGAAACGTTTGTGCTGATCCACTTATTTAGGCTGTTTGCTTTCCTCTTGTTGAGTGTAAGAGGTCTTCAGGGGCTTGGAATGTAGTCCACTGTGCGTGTGCTTGCTTAGCATGTGTGGCCCTGGATTTGTCCCCCTGTAGGCCCTGGGGAGTAACAAGGGTTCTTTGTGTATTCTGAATACAACTCTTTTTATCAGATAGATGTATTTTGGAACCATTCTTCTCCCAGTCTGAGACTTGTTTTCAGTGCTCTTAATCTTTGAAAATTTTATGCAATTAAGTGCAGTTTTAAAAAAATAATTCCCCACATTTATTTATTGTTATTAATTACAATCTATACATTTGAGGCCATTCACCATCAGTTAACAGTTATTAGTTTGCTTTAAAGTAGAATATACTTAGTGCTTTGTACCTACCCACTCTCCCCACCAAAAAACACAAAAAACTGGAAAAAAAGGGTGAATGACTGTTCTTTCATACTCCTTGGAGGCAGTAATAGCTATTTATCATTTTCGTCTGCTACATCACAGGTTATATGTCAGGATAGATTGCATATTCCTCTGTTTAATCTTTACAGTGACTTTGAAAATTAGAGGCTATTACCTATATTTTGTAGAAACATAAAATTGATTTTAAAAATTTAAATAATTTTCCATGAATTTAAAATGGTAATTGACCTTCCTGAGATTTGGGAAAACTCTGTTGGTTTCCAAGTCACGTTATGCTTCCTTCCTTGGTTTGTCAATACAAAATCCCTCCTAGATGTTTCTGAAGTACAACACTATCTATAGTTCCATTTTCCCTTTTTTTTCTGCTCAAGAAATCAAACTTATATGAAAATATTGAGAGATAAATTGTTATACCTTTGTTGAAATCAGTTGTTTTAAAAATATGATCTTCAGATCAGCACAATAGCATTACCTGGGAAATTTTTAAAAATTTAAATTATTTTTATCATTTATTTTTTGATGAGAACCTTTAAGATCTACTCCCTTATCATATTTCTCAAGTATGCATCATTGTTAAGTATCATTATTATGCTGCACGTAGACCTCTAGAATTTATCTTGTTAAGTGGAAATTTGTACCTTTAGCCAACATCTTCTCATTTTTCCTACTTCCAGCCTCTGGCAGTCACCATTCTACTTTCTGTTCCTATGAATCGGATGCTTTTCAGGTTCTACATTTAAGTGATATCATGCAATATTTATCTTTCTGCATCTATCTTATTTCACTTATCAGAATGTACTGTGGCTGGATTATTCCAATGACAATTGTTCTGAATTTGTTTAGGAGTTATTTCTGAGAGGGAATTCAAACACTGTGGTTGGTCAGGATACAAGAAGCCTTTGTTAGTAGTTGTTGGTTTTAATGAGTAGAGTAAAACCCTGTTTATGTATCGAATGCCTTATTTACTTAAACCACTGATTCCTCCTGTGCAGAGTTATAAGGATTAAATAGTGCACAAAGGTGATACATAGTTGTCTCAGAGTAAGAATTCCATAAATTGTAGATATTTAGCCTGCATCGTTACTATTACTTTAGCTTTTTTTTTTTAATATTACAATGATTAGGCTTTGTTACTCACGGAATATTAGACCATGAGCAAATCAGTTACCTGCTGCTCCTCAGAAATAAAATAGGAATTGTAAAACTTCCCTAAGAGTCCCTTATAATATTTACAAGGTATAATACAGACAGATGCAAGATCTATGCTCCCTGGAAGTAGCTTATCTATTCTTTTCTTGCTTTTTGAAGGGTGCTTACTATCAGCTTTTGACTGGCTTTCAGGGATGTGTATGATCTAATTACTGATATGAAGTTCATGTCTCTTCTTCTCCCTGGAACAGATTTCATTGACATTACAAGCTAACAAATGATCCCTGTTCACATAAGAAAAAAATATATCCGTGGATTACCCTCAGAGATTAGTGTAAATTTGGGGGTGAAAAATGTAATAAGAAGAAAACAAATCTTTAAGCACTGTCAGTATATAATTGAGGAAGACGACGTTCTGGCAGCCAAATTCTGTCCTCATTTTGGTGAATATCAAATATAAGCAACCAAAAAATGTCAACAAAATAACGGCACATGGAAAGAAATGTGGAAAGAAAAAGATTTGCTAACACGAGACAGAATATACTCTTGCATTCCTAAGTTTACGACAGAAATGGAAATGTCTCCCACAAATAACTGTGTGCTACTCACAAGTAACAAGGAATTCACTCCCATCTGATCTTCTCAGTCTCCCTCTGACCCCTTCAGACTGGAGACTTCCGTAATTTCCAGCATTTGATGATGGGGTCCTTATGAAACTATCCTCTTTAGATTCCAGGATGGTTTTCATCTTCTTAAAGGTTAAACTCGTTTCACTTTCTCCCTTTTGCTATACAAGTCGGCAAACTATGCTGAAATACGAGGTCATTCATCTCACTTCCATTACCTTTCCGCATTTCTCAAGGAGCAAAAGTATAAAAGAAAGATAAGCAAGAATCAAATAAGAGGGAATTGAGGTGTTTGGTCTTGTGCAAGATGTTAAAAATCAGAATCTATTGGTTAAAACATGCAGGCTAAAGATTTTTCAGACTAAGCAATGCGTAACTTTTACGTCAAATTACATATTTTACTGAATGTCTAACTATTCAGACAGGAACATTTCCAGACATCTAACCAGGGAATTAAGTGGTTCACTCATAGAACATTTACTCAAACTTGCTGTGTGCCAATCTCAGAACCCAGGAAGTTTGATCTCAGAGCTCACTCTTAGCCACAGTACCACAGCCTTGCACAACGCATACATGTAACTCACACATACATGGGTTCCCACTGGGTAGATTATGACATTTCACTTGTTTCTACACATTTCGTAAGGTGCAAAGTGGTGTTTGTTTATAGTTTCTAATTTAACTGGAGGATATTTTCTTTTTTAGTTACCAGTCTATTACACTAAATAGTTCAATCCCTAATGTGGTTATTTGTTCTTATGCCTCTGATTATTTAACGTGTTGCATAAAAGTACAAAATTCCAATTAGTTTCTTCCATTTAGTTAAGTGAAATCAGTTCCTAGAAATATCATATCTGCGATTCAATTACCTTGAATATATAAAATTTCATGCTTATGAGATACTTCAGAATATTTGTGATCTTTTAACAGTAAACAATTTATTTCCCATTAATTTGCAACTTTTTAGTAAGTTTCAAAGAAGATGATTTATATAACTGCACTGGAAATTCTAAGCAAAATACATTAGCAGACTAAAAAGCAACGTCTAATCTCTCAGATGCTAAAGAAAATTTCAAAATATGTTTTTGCACAATGTTTTGTTGATAATTGTCCTTAGACTGTTAAACTTTAGGTAATATGAAATTTCCCCTTTTTTTATCATCCATAAAATAGAGTTTTTTTATTTCTTGCTGCCAAGTATGGCCCAGGGCAAAATATGTCACTTTTACATGGTTTTTTTTTTTTATTATTATTGGTGTTCAAATGCAGAATTAATTTATAAGCGCTTTAGCTGCATTGAAAAAATGATCTGGTAGATTCTCCAGTCAGTGTAAAATCCCTTTGGTCTCTGTGGAATTGTCTCCTTTACCTGTGTCTATTTCCCAAAAGATCAGCCCTGCAAAGCCAATGGTCTCGCGCTGTCACTCAGTGTTCCTCTGCTGATTTAAAGCTGGAATCGGGGAGCCAGCATGTTAGACGAATTGGGATGTGCAGCATGTTTGCTTGTAGGCCAAAGTCACATATGACTTGTCTGTCAAATATATTCCATAACCTTCACTAATTTTTCTTCTTGGGCTTTTAAAATTATCAAAGATAACCAACCCTGGAACTGACTTTCAATGTCCAAACAATAATAATTGATCCTCAAGACAATTTCTTATTTTAAATGATTTGCTGAGTAAGTTTATGGTCTGTGTTATGGTTTGTGTCTAGATGTCCCCCCAAAGCCTCATGTGGTAAGAGATAGCTGGATCTAGAGTGTGTGATTACTTAATTGATCCATTGATCGGTTTGGCATTGTTCTGCTGGGATCAAGGATGTGAGACTGAAATTGGGGGCGGGAGTGCGGGCCGCCCTGGGGGCAGGTAGCCTAGATAAAGATACAGGAAGAAGCTTAACTAGCTGCTTGTTTGCATTGCTTATTTGCATACATTCCTTGCAATTCCTCATTTTACTTTTTGGCCAGCCGGCTGCCGGTCTGCACGCCGCCCCGCCGCCTCGGACCCAGCGGACTATAGACTGAAACCTCTGCAGACTGTGAGCTAATAAACCTTTCTTCCCCTAACTTTGAGTGTCGAGTATTCTGTCCCAACAACGAGAGAAAAGTAACTAAAACAGTCTGTAAGACCATAGCTAAGGCAATTAACTTCGAACAAATGTAATCTTTACAGATTTATTAAAAATGTCAATGGAGGGATTTTGATGAGGTGTTTTAAAGTGTATTTCAGTGTATGAAGTGGCTATTAGGCATGCGCACTGCAGTCTTTTGCGCGACATTCTTTTGCTGCTTCAGAGAGCATTTGTAACCTCCTCCTAACCCTTCGCCTCCATGTCTTTGGGATAATCCCATCCGTGTTCATGACTCAACCATTTATGTTGACATCATCTTAATCCATGTCTCTATGTGGGAGTTCTAATTTCTCATGCTTTATTTACAAAGGCCTGGTGACTCTTTCGACCTGAATGATTTGCTGGTAATCTTTCATTAAAAAAAAATACTTTTATCTTTTTTACC
Source organism: Hystrix cristata (assembly GCA_004026905.1). NCBI lineage: Eukaryota > Metazoa > Chordata > Mammalia > Rodentia > Hystricidae > Hystrix > Hystrix cristata. The sequence goes on from PVJO010003473.1 coordinate 21,211, forward strand.
ATCAACCATGCTTTTCTCTTTGTATCAATTTTTTTCAAAAATACCAATAAGCTAGTCAAAAAGTATCAGGATCTTTATTTTCTAGTACTCCCTAAATTATCAGAAACTTTAACTTTATCATTTTCAACTTCCTCTTTTGAATTCATTCCAATATCCAATTGAACACAAATCCTGTTATTTCGGGAAATAAAAGTCACAAGAGATATCCATCTTTGCCCTTCTAGGAGCACAATTAAATCTCTGTTTCCTGGAATATTTTAACACTCTACTCATAAAATTTCTTTTTCTAGTATTTTATACAAAGTGGCCAAATTAAGCTGCTTAAAAATGTAGTGAGAATGTTATGTTTGGGCTGTAAAAAATAGAAATGCAAATTTAAATATACTGATTTTTTAGATTTTCCTAAAAATATGGGCATTCATTCAAATTACACATTTTCTCCATGTTATACTTTACATCCAAATGTCCCCCCAAAGCCTTGTGTGCTCTCAGGTGGCCTTGTGGGAGGTGACCAGATCATGGGTGTGTGATGCCAGCTCATATGTGTGTGATACTAGAGCAGTCCGTTGATTGGTTCAACACAGCTCTGGGTGTGGGTGATGGATCTACTGAAGAGGTAAGACTTGCCCTGGGTGTGTGGCACCAACCAATAGGCTTACAGCCTGGATGGAATTAAAAGGGAAAGGAAAAGGGAGGTTCCCTGCTTCCTGGCGGCCTTGCCGAGAGCTCTTCCTCCTCTGCCATGTCTATCTGTCATGCCGCCCTGCCTTGGAGCCAGCTGACTATGGACTGAAAGCTCTACGAACTGTGAGCTAAAAAAGAACCTTCTCTCCTTTAACTTGTGGTTGTCAGGTTCTTTGTCTCAGCATTGAGAAAGTAACTGAGACATTCCATATCTGTGAAAATCTAATTCCTTTTTGTGTTTTCTGTTACTGAATACTCATTCTAAAAGAAGCTACTGGAGAAATAGTTCCTCTGAAGCATCAGACAAAACTTGAAAAGATTCAATTCAAATAATAGTTTCTGTTTGTTTCAAGAAAAATTGTTGCAAAAATAGTAAGGTATTTTGACATTGTAGTGCTTTTACGGCAATAGGACATGGTATAGCTCTTCAGTTAGTAACACTAAATGTAGAAAAATAAATTATAAAGCCCCATTTTCAGCAATATGCTTTATCATATTCATCTAAAAGGTTATTTTAAAAATATAATATTATTAAATAATTTTCAGAAGCAACAATTCTCACGGTTTCCTGAAGTATATCTCTGTCTTTATTTTAAAAATGTTCCAATCTGTGATATTACTAAAAGTTAAAATAAGTATTGTATTAGGGTTCTTTTAAGAAACAGAACCAATAACAAAAAATATATGGATTTACTAAATCAGCTGAAATAATCAGAGAGGCTGAAAAGGTGCCGCACGGCTGCCTGCAAGGTGAAGAGCCAGGGAAGCCCAGTGTACGGGTCACTCTAAGATGCAGCTACCGGTCTGGAGCCAAAGTTCTGCAAGCTCCTGGAAGGCCAGAGGCAATTCCCAGAATGCAAAGGCTGAGGAACCTGGAATCTGATGTCTAAGGGCAGCTGGAGCAGCAGCGAATGAGACTGCTCTGCAAAGGAGAGCAAGAGAGAAACTGTTCTCGTCTGCTTTCCTGTTCCCTCGGGGCCTAATGGGAAGGTGTCCACCTCCACCAAGAGTGAGTCTTCCCAATCACGTCACTGCCCCATTTAGTTCCTCTCCACTGTGGAAAAACTCTCACGTGCATCCAGAAGTAATAATTTATGAATTCTCTAGGCATCTCTCAATTTAGCCAGATGCTCCAAAGTAACCATCACTGATATCTATGTTTATAGCTGCTTTCCCGAATTAACGATTTTGAGGTTCAAAATGGAGGAAGAAAATATTCACCAAAGTATTTATAAAGATAGTAATTTGGCACTTGCCTTGCAAACACAAGGCCTGAGTTTGATCCCCAGCAACTCCCCAAATCATAACTTTATCCTGAATTTACATGCCATTTAAATGTGTTTCACAATTAGAATTTCTGTTGTGCAATTGATAAACAGTAATGAATTGTGACCCCTTTTGACAGAAATAGGAAATAATTCTCTCATATACAATTATTCTGCTTTCTTTTTGCTGTTTATGTCTTTCATTTCCAAGTGAGGCCAAATTTCTTGGGAAATAGTAAATTAATTCAGAGAAGAAATAACATTAATGCCACAGTTAATATCTCAATTGACCTATATGATATGATGCAGCTTATTTCTACATCATTTTTGCTTTTTTATTTAAGATTACACATTTTTGTAGCTAGAGACTAATATCTTTGCTCTCTTTTTTCTTTTGATATATTTCTATATTCCATGGGCTGAAACACTGCATTATGGTGACTAGATAAGCACTGAATGAAAAAAAAATTGGAATTTAAGTAAAATACTCTTTTAAAAATTTTCCTTTGTTGACTTTGTTTATGCCAGCTGATGGCAGTAAAGGACCTTTGCTCTAGCTAAGGAAAGAAAGGACAAAGCTGAAACACTTTAACTTCTTCTATACAAGACAAAATAGCTCTTAATACACTCACCTACACATATGTGCACACAAAACACCTTCCCACACATACTCACACTAAAGGAATGTGCAGTGAGGCAGAAAATTATTAAACTGGCATATATTTCTTAATCTTAATAAACAACAAAATATGTGTATGTTTTCATTCAATTTATTATCTGTCTCTTGTCCATGATGTGTTTTAGCATAAAATGCAACTTACTGTTATAATTTGATAAACTAGTAGAGATATTTATATTCCACCTTCGGCGTTTTACAGTGCACCTGGCCGAAAAGAATAAATGGTATTTTCAGAAAAAGGTGAGACCTCAATAAAGCTGTTTAGCTCAAATTTGTCACATAAGGCAGATGGCACCAAGGCTGTGTTCTGTCAATGACAGTTTTCAAATGAAAAACCTTATATTAAGCCTTGAAAATGCCAACTGGAATTTCAGTAGATAGGCCACTGAAAAAGGAGTGGTGGAGAAGAAACCTAGAATTTTTAAAAAAGGTACATACAAGAACCACATTGTATCAATTTATTGTATTGATTTTTAAATGCTGGAAAATAAGAGTTTTTTGACTATTTCTCCAAACAGTGATAGCTCTGAATTTGTGTATCCACTAACATATCTGTCTATAGTACTGAAAGTATTTATCAGAAAGAAGAAGAGGCTAATACACGTTTACCTATTGATATTGACTACTATAATTTTTCTCTGTTGTGAAAATTCACAGTTATTTCCATTGACTTTATGTTCTTTGTTTCACATAAAAATGGAATTCTGGAAAATTACTTTACGACTATAATTGCCTCATTTTACTATTCTAGAATTTTATATGTTGACTTATCCATTGCAGTAAGTGTTTATCATTTTGCCTTTTCATTTAAAATGCCCAAGACCTAGAAATGCTCAATGACTTTGTCATAAACGTAGACCTTGTTAGTAGAGCTGGTGTTATACAGGTCTTATCATGCAGTTCTTCTTTCATTGTGACTAAGAAGTTCCCAAAGAGAAACAATAACAAATGCTACTACTTTTTCTATTGTGGCAGAACTCTTCTCTCAGATGAGCATTGTGTATAGATGAGGGAGAACATGGCTAGACCCTGCTTCATATCTGCACGGAATACTGGAGTTCTCCCTCTCAAATTGGTAGCATCCTGACACTTAAGCTTTGCAATCCGATTTACTCTGCCCTGATGCCTGTCAGGAAAACCTTGGAGTTAGCTATTCACAGTAAGGAAGAACTCTGTCCTCTTTTTTACCAGCCATTCTTAGCATTTTGAATGCTTATTTCATAAAAAATAGTTATTTTAATTTCAATTTTTGAAAATTAGGCTTTTTTCCACATGAATGACATACCTAATTAAGAGGCAAGGCAACAAATTTCAAAATAAATGGTCTAGTGTAAGACTACCTACAGAAAATTTTGAAAATAAGTAGTTAATAAATAATACATATAAGATATGTGTCCTGTATATTCACATTTCGAGGTGATTTCTGAAGTCTTAAATACCATCCAAACAATCCAATTCAATCGGGAGAGCAAGAAGGATTTTATAGCCTGCGTATGAGATGGTTGTTGGCTCATCCAACTGTAAGAATAAGCTACGTCAACAAATTATATGAATATACAATGAAGACAACAATAGAAACATAATAATACAGAATGCAATAAAATTTATTAGTCTGATTTAAAGAGCATAGCAATGCTTTGTGAAGAATTACAGAAACATTCTTCTGAAACTTTAGCTATATCATATTCATCTAATGTCAATAACTTCTCACTAGCTCTTCAATTGGAATATGGGAATCTCTTATACTTTTTAATTAGATGAATTTTAAAAACATCACTATTGAATTATATACTTTAAAGGAACGGCTTCCATTTTTTCCTCTACTGGAGACCAGTACATGGAACTTTCTTCCATATTCAGAGAAATTATGATTTACAGTTCTTCCCCAGTATTCATAGAGAATTGATTCCAGGATCCTCTTTGAATACCAAACTATGTGAATATTCAAGTCTTTTTAATAATATAGTATTTGCATATAACTTATTTATATCCTGCTGTGCAATTTAAATCATCTCTAGATACCTAATACAATGTAAATGCTCTGTGAATAGTTGTTATACTGTATTGTTTGAGGAATAAAAGAAAAATACCTGTACCTGTTCAGTAGAGGCACTTTTTTAAAGAATGTTTTTTAATTCTCAGTTGGTGGGATCCATGGTGGGATCCAGAACTCATGGATATGGAATCCTGACTGCGTAGACCTGATAGTTGGTTACTGAAAAGTGGAGATTGAGCTGTATAGCTAGAAATGCATCTAATAATTTTGACATCAGGCCATTCTCACCATCCTCTGGACTTGCAAAATTTTTCTTTGATCTTTCCTAATTGCATGCTTGACAAATTTTTCTATGATAATTTAAAAGAACATAAGATTTTATTTTTATTTTTTTAAATTTTATTTTATTTTAATGGTACATTTTAGATGTACATAGTGATAACATTCATCATAGGGGATTTGTACCTGTACATGAATATCTTGTTGCTTCTTTTTTTCTCATTCCCCTCCCCTTACCTCGTACTCCCTCCCTATTTACAAAAGCTTTGTTTCCATTTTTTCCTTCCATTTCTTATTTCTCATGTCCTCGAAGAACATAAGATTTTAGATGAGGAAAAAACCATGTAAATATCAAATACATTTAGCTGAAAAAAAATTTGCTTATTTTCTAAGTAACAAGTCTCAGCAGGAAAACCTATAATTTACCCAAGATCTCTCAACTGGATAGTAGCTTGAACCCAAGTGAGTGCCCACCTACTGTAGTCCTTTGTGTTATTAGCTATTTTCAAAGCCTCCTTTAGTTCTAAGAATATGAAGTATACAAAGCAATACAAATTTGATAAAGTAAAACTATTCAGGAACACAATTTGTTTAAAAAAGCCCAAATCTTTGATGACCTTTCAGATGTTCTCTGTATTTTATTTGCTTCTCACAATGTTCTTAGAAAAGGCAATGAGGTCTAGTTCATTGACTGTCTAGGAAACAGAAGGACTAAATTGATGACTCCATAATCCTTCCAGGGATACCGGACTGCTATGCAGATTTCGATGTGAAAACTCCCCAGTGGCTTTCACATACTGATGTTAGATTGCACAACAGGCCACTGCATAAATTTCCCTCCCTTAGGGTTAGTCTCGTACCGTGTGGTCCGATGGCTTTTCAATCCTCATGTTCTCTCACATAGATACTTTACCTAATCAAATATGTAAACATTTAAAACCGTTTTGGACTAAGTTCTCAAACTCCTGGAATGACCAAAGAAGTACCAAATTTCAGAAGTCTTTCATCAAATATTCCAATACCAGCATTGCAAAATATGTAGTGGATTATACTTACTTTGCTAAGCCTGGACCACCTAGAATTTGCATTGGTATTTTTGATTAATAAAATATACCCTTTAAAATGAAGTCAAAGGAGAAAATATCAAGCATTTAATAATATGCTTAACTGTGGTATTTAACAATTATTCAATTTTCTCCTCTCTGAAGTTACCATTTCCAGTAAATGTTGTGACTTGTTTTTAGAGTCTAAATATATAGAAGGAAAATTCTGCTGGTGTAAATGTGTAAGTTTAACATGTAGGTTGAGAACACAAAAATTATAATTGTTAAAAGAAAGGTCAGTGTATCAGGGATTATTTATTACCATGTAAGCTCTTCCCTTCTGATCTTTGAGTTCCACAGTGTGTATTCAGTAATTCAGTAGCACTTCCTCGAAAGAAACATTAGAACAGCATCAAGTCCAGTTTTCACTACAGGCGAATTTTACAGTAGATCCATGATGAAAGACAATCCTATTGAACAAGGGACTAATGAAGCGCTCACCTTTGGTAAATGACTCTTCAGCTTGTATACTTTACTCTTTACTGCTCTCCAAAGACTTTTAAAACTAGCTATAAAAACAGACCTATAGGAGGTAAAGGTGGGTTAGACTAGACTCTACTATCAAGCTTGAGCTACACTTTCTTCTCCTCTGAAATATTGTAATAATGGGCAATTATGTGCACCAGAGAAACATTCTTATTGACCTCCAAGTGAGAAAATGAATGCTCATCTGCTGAAGGTGTTTATGGGATTTCCCAGAAAACAAGTTTTGATACTGCCGCAGAGTCTACTGGATGTCGGCTGCACTTTATTAGCAGTGTGGGTCCTCCTTAGCCCCCAAAGCCAAATCGCATCAAATAAAAACTTAATAGTGAAGAGGAAAGACATTAAATTACCTAAAAAGCAAGGAACTATATATACACATATACATACACACACACATATATACACACTATATATATATTTACAATATATATTTATGAAAAAATATATATTTAAAAAAATCCTAGAATAAAATACTTGTCTTGTTCTCCAGAGTTTGTTCTATGCTGCTCAAATAATAAGACTGATGAAAAGATCGATAAGAGAAATAAACTCTTCACCCAAAATATTTGTCTTTTAATCTCTTATTTGGAAGCTGACCCTCAGGAGGCAGAGTTTGCATGAATAGGTGCACACAGAGAAGCATGCACACTAACGAACGGTGGGCAAATTAAGCAATTTAGACTTGGCTTGTTGGCATTGCTCAACATTACTCAACCATCAGCAGCTGTCAAAGCCACTACCAGATTGGATACACTAGATTGCCTAACATCAAAAAAAATTAACTGATTTTTGGTGTAGAAAGCCAATACCCAAAGATCTGTCACGTTTACTGCCTGAGTAATACAATCCTTGAGCCCTGTAGGCAATTTAATAAGACTTGACTTGCTGTATTCTCTTTTCTCAATCCCGCTGAGACTGTTTCCCTCTGTCAAGTCCTGTATCACTTTCATACAACATTTTTACACTGTTTGTATCTTGAACTTGACTCTTGTCCTCTGGGGAGCTGAGTGAAACCGCCAGAAGTCATTTTACTTGTCACCTTTAACAACCATCGGAAAGATGGAACTATGTCTGTCTATGACAGGTTCGAGCTTTCACCTGACAAAGTGCGAGTGTGGAAGATACTTTCAATTTACAAGGGTTGTATTGACTGAGGCCCTGAATCACTCTGTTTCAACACTGTGTGACCACAGCCTGGGACATATTTCACTTCGTGAAATGGTCTGGAGAATTTTGTTTTTCATTACTGGTGTTCCATATAGAGAAGTTAACGAAAGGGAATTAGGAAATGACAAGTAAAAGTGAATCTTCTCATTGTTCTTAACACATACCAACTTGAAACTTATTTTTATTCAATTTGCTTCCTTGTGATACTGTAATTAGAATTTTATGATATTTAAGATTAGTGAGCCACAAATCATAATTTAGAATCATATTAGCTACTATTCATTTAGTATTTTAATATACATGAGGCACTGTTCTTGCTGTTATATACACAAAGATGCTTTTCACCCTTACAATTAGCCCCATTAAGGAAGCATTGTTATTATTATTCCCATTTTACATATTCAAAAAAATAACAACCAGAAGAAAATACCCATCTGTTTATATTGGTATTCGAATTTCAGTTCTCGGCTCTCTTTTCCAGAGTACAAGCAGCAAGAAGAAATATGTTTTAACTGTGGTAACGAGAAAAATAAATCATCTCACGATGAAGGCATGGTTTAGCTGCTAAAATCGAGCAACTATCCTTTTTGGAAAGGGCAATTTAACAAATCGTTTTATCTGTAAAATCACTGAAATCAACATCTAAGACATAACTGATATTTCATTTGATAAGCTTATATGAGAAAGTCATATCCACTCGGCACCCTCACTTCTTATCTCATCTCCGAAGTAACCCCTCTGCTGTTGGGAGTCACTATAATCACTGAAGTTGACACAGGATGCGGCCCTATGTCATCTCTTGTGTTTCTCTGGGTGGGACAAAACCAGCGGCCTAGAGTCACAATAGAGAGAAGACTGGAGCATTCTCAAGGGTTTCCTGAATCTCTTTCTTTGTTTCCATTATAGACTTGCATCCAGGACAGAAGCATTATGGAGATGGACTAGGAAAATCCGGAAGTATTCTTCATTTCTCACACACATGGCAGATTCACCTCTGGCTGAATCCTTAGGATACATTTTGAAAATGAGACTTTATCAGATGTACAATGGACTACCATGTAGGATGTTGAAAAAAAAAATAAAAGACCAATGCTCTGGGAGTATAACACTCTGTTTATTAGATTTTATGCCCCACATTTTATAAAAATGAGGTAGTTAAAATTTGATTTATACCTTCAATTATGTGTTTTAAAAATTATATTCTTAAATAAAATATACTATAATACATTTACTATCATCAATATTTTAGGTGTAGTGAAGAATATAAGATAAAAATCAGTCATATTTTTCCAAAGAACACAGAAGCAGTTTGAGAAGGTTTAAGAATGAGGGGACAGGAATGGGGAAAAACAAGAAGCAGCAAGACATCATGTACACGTAAAAATTCTCTATGAATGTTATCATTATGTATACCTAAAATGTACCAATAAAATAAAATTTAAAAAAAGAAAGTTTAATAACAATTTCCTATACTGTTGTTTTCAATAAATAGTACCTTTCTGTTTTGTAGGTGGATGACTTAGAATAGGCAATCTTTTTTCCCAAATTGTTTAAAAATATGTACTTTAATAGGTAGTAGGCAACATTCCAGTAAATCCTTGTGGTGCGACAGTCAGAATATTGAGTGGCTCCCAATCACCCCTGCCCTGCTGGGAATTCAAACCTTTTTGTAACTCAGTCTCTTGATGCTGGTGGCACTTGAGATTTGCTTCTTATCGATAGCATGGGTCAAATGTGATGATACTGGATGTCATTCTTTGAATAGGTCGTGTGCTATGACAATGATATTGGGATGTCATTCCTGTGGTGACATTATGTTATATAAAATTTGATCTTAGCAGACTGTGACAGCTCCTTCCTTGAAGTGGTCACCTGCCATGTGGGAACAGCTTGCAGAGAGAATGACGTGGCAGGAAACCGTGTTGGCCTCTAGGGCCTGAAAGTACCCTCTTGCTAAGAGCCAGGAAGAAGCTGGTGCCCTTGTTTACACAACCAAAAAGAACAAAATCTGCCTAGCAACATAGGTGAACTTGAAATTGGATGGTTTCTTAATTGAGTCTCCAGAAGAAAATGCAGCCTGCCTTACTCTGTAGCTTCCTGAGACTGAACAAAGACACCTACTGTGTTGGGGAACTGTGCGATAATGAGTGTACGTTGTTTTAAGTCACTCAGTTTGTGGTAATTTGTTACTTAGAAATAGAAATGATACATGTGGATTTTAGAAAACATTTTATGTGTATCAAGTGTGAAATTGTATTTGGTATTGAATTTATGTGTATGTATTTGGTATTGAATTGTATTTGGTATTGAATTTATGTGTGTATTGAATTTATGTGCATTTCACCAAAGTCAGTTTTTCTTTCTTTTCATGTTAAGACTAGAAAGTAAAAAGGCAGAAACTGGTTTAATCAAATGCTTGGATCAAACCGAGTGGTAGGCGACGGCCCACAAATGAGCATTTGGGATAGCTTTGAGTTCTGTTGACCAAGGTGTTTGTATTTTTTACACATGAGTCTCCAGATCAGCAATGATCTGGTTCCATGCACCCTTTACACGCTGACAACCAAGACCTAAGGGATATGAGGGCCACTGGATACAGTGAGTCAGCTACTTTGATCACAGCCACAAAATATTTTCATTAAGGCCCCCACATGAAAATGAATAATGCTTCTGTATCACTCAAGAAAGTAAATACAAGCAGAACGAGAAAGGAAGAACTTAATGGTGTGAGGATAAAAGAGAGATCCTTTTTCAAGACCAATTGCTATGAGGTTTTGTGCAAACATGAAATTTTCAAGGGACAGGAATTCCACAAATAAATGTATCAGTACACCTGGGGAGCTTGGAAGACACTGCATGGTGTTATGGCTTGTGTTTAGATGACCCCCGAAACCTCATGTGGTCGCAGGATTGTGGGACTGATTCATGGTGCAGTGGTGGGATTAAGGGTGCTGGGGTTAAGGATGGGTGATTATTAATTCACTCCACTGATTGGCTTGGCACCGCCTTAAACCCAGTAGCCAAGACAGAATATAAAAGGGGCAGAAAGAAACTGCTAAGGTTGCTTGCCTTGCTGCTTCTGCCGCCACGAACTGTTTGTCCTCTGCAATGCCTGTCTGTCTTGGAGCCAGCCTACTATGGACTGAAATCTCTGCAAACTGTGAGTCCAATAAACCTTTCCTCCTTTAGCTTTGGGTGTTGGGTATTTTGTCTTAGCAATGAGAGAGTAACTAAGATATGTAGGAACCTCAGTAAATAAGTATGAGATCCAGTCCTGTCAAAATTTCCTTGGAGCAGCTATTTGCGGGATAGAAAACATTTCCCATTCATTGTTTATACAGGGTATGAAAGTGGATGAATTTTTTTCTAGGAAAACGTGAGAAAGGGAAGGGAACTAGATCTTGCAGAACTTTTCAGAGCACAGCACTTGGGACAGGTTGCATCATTGTTTGTTTTGTAACTAGATTTCTTTGTAAAATGTCACTGTGTGTGTATATGTGTCAAGTTTGTATTCATCCACATTACTAGTGTTGGGAAATAGTATTTATTATACTTAAGGTTATTGTAATCTTATCTATTATGAATATTTCCATGGAAATATTTGTTGTGTGCATGTATCTCATACTATGATGTCTTTAACTTTTTTGGGAAATTACCTCTAATTTTTTCTCTCTCTCTTTGATTTTATAAACCACTGTAATTTCTTTTTTTGTTGTTGTTGTAAATGCATGCTGCTTCAGTCCCTCAATAAACCCATCACACATTCTTACCACCTTGTTAGGTGTACTTCTTCTGCAGAGTTCATGTCATCTTTGTTGTTACTCTCCTGACCCCCTTGATTCAGAACTAGTCTGGCTGTTTCATTACTGATCAGTGAATGAAGAAGAGCAACCTCATGGTTGATGTTGACATCATCTACATACACTTCCAGCTGACAGATGGACTCTGAAGGTATGTTCTCTGCATATGTTCCTCAGACGTCCTTTATTCCTCAAGATGGAGAATCCTTCAAAGTCACCACCTTGTTCAGCACTATCACTGAGCATAGTCATCCAGCCAAAGGTCATGCCAGATGTGCCTACTTCTGTCTTTTGCGCTTCAACAATTGGTGACAGCAGGTACAGCATCCACTATGCTAAACTCATCTTCACAACCTCCCACACCCAATCTCTGTTCATTGCTGTTAGCCTGGAGTTCAGGAAAGTGGCTCTGTATTTACTCTTCATTGATCGGAGTGTACATTAGTCATGTGGCTGAATCCAACAAAGTCATCTCAGTGAGAAATTATATGGCATAAAATTTTTATGAGACTTTGAGATGAAGCATGAACAGAACAACTGTCAAAGAATAAGACAGTCTTGCAGTCACCATCTAATTGCAGTTTCCTTAAAGTGCACATAGTCACTGTACAAAATATTTCCTCTAATCAGAAAATATTTGGGGAATCGATGTGTCTGTGAGAGTCGTCAGTGTAGTCATGTACAGTACTGTATTAGTTACCTTTCTAGAGTTGATGGTTTGCAAGAGAGCAGATTTAATGCAGGACAAATACAAGTTGCAACATTCACACACAAGCCAAATCCAGGAAGAGTGCCGAATGTCCATCTGTGCACTGGAGACCTGAAAGAATCAATCCAGGGCTGGGAGCACATAACACTGTCCCATGTATGTCTGTGTCTGCACTAAAAGGCTGAAGAAATTTATACTGAAGCCAGGATGTGATGCTCGCAGCAGAGATGAAGACCAGAGCTCTCCTGAAGCGAACAGCAGCCATCCCGATGACAGCAAGGCCCCGAGTTCCTTCTGTGATGACAACAGCCGAGTCCCCTTTGGGAGGACCAGCTGCCACAGAGCTTCTCCTGGGAAATGGCTGGCTGCTATCTTCTGCTCCTGTTCTCTTTTGTGTTGGCAACAATTCTCAGGTGGCTCTTCTACACCCAGAACTGCACCTACTCAGTCCAGATGGACTCAAGTTGACCAGTCAGTCCACCACAAGTACTTTCACAATTTGTTCCTCCTTACCATTGTATGTTATTGTATTTTATGAAAGGACTCATGGGTCGTGAATGGCACTGCTAAACTATTTTTATACATATATTTTTGTTTGAATGTATATTAATGTTGGGTCTATAACTAAGAGCAGAATCTCTAGGGAATGTCTATACATTATGTTCAGCTGTTTTAGAAACCACCAAGATAATTATCATAATAGTTGTGTCAAGCTGAACTGCATACACTCAAATAACTGGAAACCTAGTTAATACTGCATATAGATAAGATCATGTGGTGAAGTGAGTTTCTTGTATAAAACCCCTCTATGGTTCTGTTTTGCTTGGATAGTGTCTCTCTCCTTCAAAACAAAATTTTATGTCCACCCAGAGCCTATGAATGTCACCTCAATTGGACACAGTTTCTTTATAAATGTTATCAAGTTAAGATGTTGTCATATTGGATTACAGTGGGTCCAAGCCCAGTGACTGATGTTCTTATAAGAAACAGGAAATTTGGACACAGAATCAGACAGGAAGGAGAGGGCCGTGTAAAGATGGTGGCAGACAGTGGAGTCAAGTTGCTACAGCCAAGGAATGCCAGGAACTACTGACAACCACCAGATGCGGAAGAGAAAAGGACAGACTTCTCTCTGGATACTTTTGAGGGGACACGGCCCTGCTGACACCTTTAAATTAAACCTCTTCTGTCTTAAATACAAAGGGAATAAATTTATTTTACTGTATGTTGCCAACATTTTGATAATGTGGCAACTTCAGAAAATAAAATTATAGTCCCATTGCTCCCAGATGAGGTCTGAAGTCCCTACTAAGGCATAGACGATATCTTGTAATCAGGTATTATGTGGGTTGTTAGGCCGCTGTGTCTTTTTCTTGCTTTATTCTTTCTCTGGAATTAGTTGAACAATGTTATCATTACCGATTTTGCTATGAAGTAGTTACGTATGTTCTTATTTGCATACACATCTCTGTTCTGAAGTTAACTAATTTTTCAAGAAAGTATGCTGTTGGATTTCTAGGTACTAAACAAGAGTGACATACAGATGCTTTCACAGCTGGATTTTTAAGTCATGATATGAGGCATGATTAAAAACATGGGAAACATTATTTCTGGGCATATATTAGAGGGTATTTCTGTACCAGATTAGCATTTAAATGAATAAACTGAGAGTCACCTTCACCAGTGTAGGTGGGTCTTACCCAACCCATCTACAGCTGGAATGAAACAAAAATGAAGAATAAAAGCAAACTGTTCCTCTTTGAGATGGGGCATTTTTCTTATCCTGACCCTTAGGTCTTTCAACTCCAATACTCCCTCTTCCCTTGTACATACTGATGCATCTACTTGGTACTGTTTCTCTGAGAAATCATGATTGATATACTTATAATAGCATAATTGAAGGTATGATGTATTTGAAGCATATGATACCCAAGATTGTGACTAAGAGCCAAATGTATTTGTTATAATTATTTACATTTACGGTGTTGTTTATGAGGGACTATCTGGCTGGCAAGAATTTTGAAGTTTGGTAAATCACCTTCAATATCTGCAACTATAGCACGTTGTGTATTGTTTTTATTTAGAGGTCATAATTTCATCTCAGTATCTTTCCAGATTTGTAAACACTGGCATCTTTCTAATCTGATTTTTATTCATCAATAGACATGAAATAATCAATTTGCGAAATTATAGTGGATAATGTGTGATGTATCATAGCACAAAACTCAGCGTGGCCACATTTTTCTTAGGAATGATGGCAAATTCTTTTTCTTAACTGTTTTAAAAGAATAAGAAATTAAAAACGATGTATACCAGTTAATCAAGGCCATGAAGCGTTTCAAAACTCAGGGGCTTAAAACAGTAATCATTACTTTATCACAGAGCTACGTGTTGCTTGTGGTTTGACCAAGCTAGCTGAGGGCATTTGGCTGTGGCCTTTGTGTCTCTTATTTCCTCCCAGGAACAGTGAACACTCTCCTCTTGCACTCACAGAAATGGTACTAGTTCAAGAGGTGGGAGTCATACCGACCAATGGTTTTGTAGGCCCGTGTGTGTGTGTTTGTGTGTGTGTGTGTGTGCGTGTGTGAGAGACAGAGAGAGAGAGACATCTGCAACATCTTACTAGTCCAAACCAGTTATATGGCCAAGTCAAAGCATGGTGAAATAAACCTGTACCAAGTGGGAGATGGACAATGAAAAGAGTTTTGAACTACAATAGAAAATTAGAAATTATAATCATAAATGCAATCAACAAAAGTGAGTGACATGATATTCTGTCTATAATCTAATCAAAGGAGGACAAGACAAACACTTTAATACAAAAAGACACATGAGAGAAAACAGAAAATTATCGATTGAGGTTTATTGTAAGGCACATAGGTCAGTGAGTGGCTGTGAAGAGCACACTGCAGTCTGCTTCTACCTCTACAACTACAGGGAACATGCACAAATAATCAGCCCATTATCTCAGACATATCAAAACTTGTTCCTGAGACAGAAAGGCACCTAATTATGTAACACTTTTTCAACTGCTATCATCTATAAGTTAACAAGGAAAAGAGAAGAGTCTAGTATCCCTTTTCACGTGGCACCTACGGCTCAGTACCATTATTAATAAGCTGCATCTTTGTACTTTCAGGACTTCTCTGTGGCTGTGATGGTAGTGTTAGGCACAGAAATAATTAATCATTGATGCTATGAAAGTGTGGGAAAATGTGATTAAATGTAAGTCAGCATGCACAGATCAACAGCTGCTAAAGTTTCCAAATGAATACTTTTCCAACTGCAAAGTGTATTTAAAAGAACTAAATAAATAATAGGTATGACTATTCCCTCAAAACAAAGGTCTGTAATCTCCCATCGTTGTTTTGCTTATAGTGGGGACAACAGTGGGAGAGTCAGAGAGCCAGATGGCCTAAATTTATGTCACACTTCCACCACTTAATCATGTAACTATGACAAAGTTTTTCAACTTTTCTGATAACATTCCTAGATATGTAATATAGGTATAATTACATCTTACAAGGTTGCTAAGGAAAATCACTTGAGATAATACTTGCCAAATGATTTTACGAAGTGTAAACTATTAGCCAAGTTTGATTATTTCAAATTAACAATCTGTTGTGCCTTCCAAATTCTGTCAGCTAACAGAGTAATACAAGATAGAGACAATATGAACCTAGTTGCAAAATGCCAGCTGGGCTTTACTGAGGATTCCTGACCTGCAAGAAGAGCTTTAGTCCTAGTCTCATCTGTATTCCTTGGTCACTGAGAGCATGGCTGATGCCAAAGCATGGCCTCGCTTTCCTAGTTCGTGCTCAGAGATACTAAGGGAGGGACTTTGGAATTGGTGTTGTCAAGTTTCTTCATTTTCCGTTGTATTCATTTGTTTGAAGATTTTCAATGTTTGTATTTTCCAAAATTGTGATGATCTCAACTCAAAAAAAAAAAAAGGCCTATGGAAGAAGATATAACTCAGACGATTCAAACTCTGAAGTACTGTCGTTCCAAACATGGCTTAAATTAAGCTGTTTCTATTTTTGTTTCTTCTCATTCTTGCTCCATGGCCAGCGGCAAGTAACAAAGGCAGATTTCACTCTCAAATTGAAGCGATGGCCTATACATACTTCCTTTAGAGAAAAAGGGCATGTGCTTTTTCCATGTAAGAATACCGTTATTACTATAGGAAATAGCGTTGTAAAGGGGAGAGGTTTGAAGGTTAAGAAGATTTGATTTGTAAGAGAATTAAGAGCCATGTCCTTAGTATAAAACCGTGAAATGATTCGTGGTGTTTCATATCTGTCATAAACTAAAGCTCATCCTTGGCACGAAAATAGCTACTCAAGAGTATCTCATCTTAACTAGATTCAAAGTGTGAAGCAAGACAGCTATTCACTTCTTGGATGAATGTTTGTTTCACCCATGATGAGGATGAAACCTGCTGATGCATCACCAAACCATGGCAGATTTTCTTTTTAAGCAAGCAAAGCAAAACACAGCAGGAAGTAAATTCAGAGTTGCAGAATAAAATCATGTAAGAATCTTGTTTGATGCTACTGGAAAGTAATTGGATTTGTGAATACTGGGCAAACAGCTCAATGAAAAGAAAACGAAATGCTGATGTGTTGACATTTGAGCTTGCCTTATAGAAAGGAGGAAAACAGTAAGCCTCAAATTTGAACTTGTGGAAATCTTTTTCCCTTTTGTATGACTTCTTACATGGGAATATCCATTTCTCCCATATTCACTGAAAAAGAGTTAAAATATATTCTCCAATACTTAACACCATCTTAAAAGGGATATTTGAATATATTAGAGGAGAAAATATCAAGAGGAAAGAGTACAAATTTCTTAGAATTATTAATAATTTAGTATGTTTTAAACTGAGATAGTTAAATTCAAATTAAAATGAAAATCTTAGTGAACAAGATATTTGTTGTTGTCACAAAGGCTGCAACTTAAGTCAATTTAAGCTGTTATTACAAATAAATAGCTTTTATAGGCAAAGCAATGAAATCCTTCTGCAGTACAGCTGGGCACATGTGTGTTACACCACCAATATGCAAGAGTTAAAAGTTATGCATTTATACATAATGCATGTTGCTGATTCACATCTGCATTACCAAGGGCTAGTTTGTTTCCATTGTGCATAATTCCACAAAATGTATGCAATTCTGTATGCATTGAGAAGTGGCAATTTGGACAGGTTTCTATTTCAAAGCATTTTTGATTAAACTGTTTGGCAGTTAATCTACAACAATTTCCTTTAATATGTTTTTTAATTAGTTTAGCCATATACCTTGTGAGATATAAAATGTCAGGTAAATATATGTATACATACTCCTGGCCATGGTGAATGTTACCACTTTCTAACCATGCACTCTCAATTTCAGTTCATCATATGCTAAGAATATGATGTAGATAGATCCATAACCACCTAAATCAGATCCACCCTGTAGTGTATTGTAGAAGAGGCACTTAAATGCTGAAGTCTTTCCTTTCCAACAATTCTAGAAAATTGAGGTAGACTTGTAAAGATTCTTCACAGATGAGTTGTAAGTTTAAAATGAACATCATATTAGTCTAAAAGAACAGAAAGAGGTTAACCATAGCACTGCTTATAAACTAAGAAGAATGTGGAAATAGGATAATTTCTCATACTTTGGCTTTGGAAGTAGAGTTTATGGTTTAACTAAAATATAAGGGACTCAATATCATCTATTATATTTTACCATTTGCAGTATATTAATAGCAATGGAAACATGGTATAGTCTTGGTGGAGTGTGATTTTGAAACACGGACTGGCGAGACATGATGCTGATGAAGTGAGCAGGACTGAATCCATGGAAGCAGAATATAATGCAAAAGATGTGGCAATATGCAAATATGCAATTTGCCTGAGCCTGTGAGGAGAGTGGATAAGGGTGAGGCATGGAATATCTCATCCAAAGAACCAGTAAAGGATTCTAGAGGGAGTAAGATCTGAAACGAAGGAGGATTGGGGTTAGATGGGGACAACGGGAAAAGTCAGTAAAGTTCAGGCGGAGGAGGGAGCAAAGGCCCAGGGAGAGTGTGGCTGAGCGATAATTAAATTATCCAGCCCCGTGGATCAGAGAGAGGCTCAGGGGGGCGGATTCACAGATGAGGCTCATTGTGCTCTGTGTTTGTCGCTGTCCCATGAAGAGCACAAATTCCTTTAAGCAGAAGCTGCGTAATTGTCATAATCGGTCCTGTTCTAGCCTCTTCAATATTCAATATACACCTCGATTATGGAGTACAGCCCAAGTATTCTTAGTGGTCAAAATGCCTGTCCTATTGGTGTGGAGTTTCTGCTCATGGCATTGAGGCTGGGAAACTGCAGCCGTATTTCCTGGCAGGAAACTGGAGTACTCTCAGCATTTACACATTTCTAATCTGCACACTTCGTGGATCCAGCAGGCACTTGGCTTCTCCCTCTGGGAACCTTGCTTCGTGACTTCCTAAACTGCATTAAATAGAACATTGAGGGCACTGCCTTTGCTTAGACAAGTTTTCTACTACTTGAATCCAATGTCTTGACTTTATGTAACTAGTGTGCTTTCTTGCTCAAAATAGGAGTCTTCCCTGGAGATCCCAAACTTGCTGTTTTTCCTTCTCTTTCCCATAGCAGGGCTGCCCTGCCTGCTATTTATCAGAAGGTCTGAAAACGAGGTTTAATTTCCAAACTATTGAAGGAGGCTCTTGGGGGGTGTCATTCACTGCATCGCTGATTTCTGGACCAGCGCAAATTGAATTCCATGCATGCGTGCTTATCTGTCTTTGACAGCCCCTTGGAGTCTTGCCTTCCCTGTGCGGCGCGGTGTGGATGCAAAGGCTGTTGCTCCTCCCAGCCCCCTACATTTAGTGCCGGTTAGTCTCTTTCCTCTTCTATCATAGTCGTTCCTTTATCTAGGGCTCTCTGTACTGTCTGCTCCTCACCCTGCCGATTGCAGCCTTCTTTCTCAAATGCCAAACCTCCTAAAATGTTTATGGGACAGTCTCCAGATAACCACCACTGCTGTGCCCTGAATAATAACATACTTCTGCACGTTTGCTGCACCCAATCAGAAAGTACAAAGTGCAAAATTAAACTAGAAAGAAATAATTTGTCAATAGCTTCTCCAACTTCAGAAAAGTAAAGCAAATTCCTCTTCTTAAGAGAGTTGAAAGTGAAATACTTCTTTCAAACAGCATAAACTCCGTGCTGCTAGAAAGGTACAGGGATATCTTAGAAATCTGGGCTCGTCATGGTTAAGAAAATAAGACAGGTCTTTGACTTCTGAAAGTGAGAACCATAGTCGGGGTAATTTGCAAAGCTAGAGGATTTTGGCAGGTGTCTGTCATGAGGGGGAAAGCATGAAGCCGCAGAGAGTTGCTGGGGCATCCTCTGTGGTCGTTATTGCTGATAAGCTGGTTTTCTGGTCGATCAGTTGCTTTCTCTCCTTACATCTTCTTAGTTCCCTATGGGGTAGCCACTGAGAATGCAGCAATTGAGATGAAAGAGCGAACACTCTAAAAATATGTTCACAGAGAGCAATTTCTCTGGAAAGGAAGGCAGTCCCCTGTATTAGTACATTCGCTAGAAGACGGATGCCAAAATATACATAAAGATTACACATGAAAAATGGGCAGACAGAGAAGGCAGGTGTCAGGTAAGATGTCAAATAGCCTCTCAAAATGTGTATGTAGAGGAAGTATGCATCCTGGGAGAACAGCCCTCTTAAACTCAGAACTCGGTGATTCTTCTCAGTTCTCCACTCCCAGCCAGGTTTTTATAAAGAATAATGTATTCACTGCTCATATAAAAGTTGCTGCTTGGGTCTGTTTTCACCCGCATTCGTTAAACTATGAGCTGTGGTAGTTCTTGCCAAAGACCTTTATTAGGAGTCTAAGGAAAAACTCAGGAGGGCAGTTTGACTTCTACATGACGGTACCTTTGACTCTTCAGATTTTCCTTTAGTGGTAAATTTTGCTCCTGCTGACAGCAAGAATAATTGCTGCACACAGAGTTTAACTCTATTTTCCTGCTGGATTTTCACAGTGTAAGCAATCTTGGACAACCGAGTTTTTCAGATCAAATCCTGCTCATAAGCAGGGAAAATCACCTTGTATTCTGGTGTTCAACGCTATAGCTACAGACACTTATTGTATCATGATGGTAAGTGCTTACTTGGAATTGCTTGTGGTGTTTCAAATGATAGCAATAAAATAATTTAAAGTATTTCAAAGTATGTATGATAACTGTCTTATTAAATAAACACCACTGCATGAGGTGAAGTTTTATATTTTAAAGTATTATCAGTTATTTAAGTATTTGTACTTTATTGTCTTCCACTACTTATTGATTATTGTGTGTAAAGTATTGTGTTTTGCCTCCATTTGGCAGGAATAATAGTACTGAGGACAAGGAAATAGTTTAGTATTAATATATTTCATTATCTAATTTCACTGATGTGTCTTGTTTCACCTGTTTAAAATCTATAAAAAAGGTTCCCACTGTTTTAATCTTTCAAATATATGCAACAGGATTCTGAGTTCCCAGAAAATCTATTCTCCTGGGGTTCCCTCCAAAGTAAATACCAGGGACACAGAAATGCAAATGTGCCGATGACCCACTGGGCTTCTTTTTCATATCCTGTGTCCTGTTGGGGGAGTTGGAGCTTCCCAGGTTCTCCACATGCTGGCCTCTCAAAGAGTGACTTCTCTGTCTTCACTGATTTTCTTCACTGCTTTGTTGCTCAGTCAGAAGGAAATATTTCTTTTTTTTTTTAAATTATTTTGAAAATGTTCAAGAAGAAGCCTCAGAGGACATCAGAGAAGAACAATTGTCTAATGTGAGCCTGTTTGCCAGAGCCAGGAAGCTGCATTAGTGCTTCCTGTAATTAAAAAGAAATTGCGTTTCACTACGTTCTTTGTTTTGGGGACAGCCTAGGAAAATCTCCAGGTGTCCGGATGAAGCTTGTTCTGAGGGTTGACCGCCACCTTCTCTGCTCACCACCTGCCACAAGAGCAATTTATCCTAGAACAGCTGAGAGAATACACACCTCTACTAGTCTCTCTAATCCAACAGCGGCATCATAAATACAGAATATGCTTCTAGGTCTGGACTGCTGTTTTGTGACATGATCAGTTTGTCTCAACAATGGTTGGTAATTTGTTTTGAGGATAAATATCATCATCCACTTCAAAAAATTTATGTTTTGAATGAATATGGAATTGAGATTTACACTGACTTCAATACCACCAAAACCAAGATAAAAAAAAATCAGATTATCATAGTAAGTAAAAGTACATTGAATTCCCACTGTTGATTACAACTTCATGACAGTATCTAGAATATGTAAAATGCCTTAGGCTTTATTGTGATGGCATAAACCTAATGAACTACAAATTACTTTAAATATTAGTAAAATAAGAAAACTGAATTTACAAATACAAAGAGTTGCAAAATTAAGGCCTGTGTCAACTCAGTTCCTGGATGTTGGTAATTGTGCCAATGGACTGCTATGTTCACTCATGGAATCATTTTTCGGAAATGTACAGAAGACCTCTTCTGGAGACTGACCGGAGAAATGGCCCAAATTCTTCTCCCCTCTGAGTCTGTGTCTTTTGCAATGTAACTTTGTAGTTCTTGTGTCTAGTCAACTTTGCGTCACTGTGACAAAATCCCTGAGAAAAACAACTTACAAGAGTAAAGGTTTGTATTAGTTCATGGCTTCATAGGCGTCAGTTACTGGTCAGCTGGCTCCATTGCTTAGGCTTGGGGTGCAAGAGAGACATTATGGCAGAAGGTGTAGTGGAGGAAAGCTACTCACTTCATGGCATTCAGGAAGCAGAGAAAGAGAGAGGCAAAAAGAAGAGGCCAGGGACAAAAATAGATGCTTTAAAGACTTCCTCCAATCCCCCTCCACCCATGAAGTTTCTGCCATCTTCCAATGGTGCCGTTTGATGTGGACCAAGCATTTATTTATCCCATGGCTTTTGAGGGATATTTAGGATACAGATTATCATTAGTAATTAGAGCATAATTGTCTACCCCTTGAATCTGGTCTGGTTTTGTAACTCCCTTTTGCTGTAGAATGTGGCAGAATTGATGATGTGTCTATACTGAGTCTAGGTCTCGA
Organism: Hystrix cristata; assembly: GCA_004026905.1. NCBI lineage: Eukaryota > Metazoa > Chordata > Mammalia > Rodentia > Hystricidae > Hystrix > Hystrix cristata. Next base: position 43,521 of record PVJO010003473.1, read on the forward strand.
TGGGGTTTGTAGTCGAGACTTTTTAAAATGAATAATCTCTAAACGATACTACTAATGTGACATTGTCACTGCTATTTCCCTATCTGCCAGTCAGCCACCCAAAACCACATGTGTGTGGCTTTTCTTGACTGATCGGTCCCCAAACAATCCAACAGGTGAACACTGATGCATGACAGACCCTGGCTGAGACCACCAGACACCGACCCAGATTAGCACAGCTATGCAGCTGATGCTTAAATAAGTGAGGAACAATAAATAGTTGCCCTAGTCGCTATTCTTTGGGCAGCTTGTCATGCTGCACTAGATACCAGATGTAGAAATTGGTTGCTGAGATGAGAGACTTCCATAAAAAAACAAAAGAAAACAAAAACTCAACCTGGAGAACTGGTAAATGTTGGAAAAATGGAGAGAAAATTTTTAGTAAAGCAAGAAAGATGATGAAGAAATTGCTTCTGGAGACTGAGGAAATAATAACCTATATATTGTAGTCACAAAGTAATCGGCAGAATAATTACATATAACTGGGAAAATGGAAAACATGCCTCACATAATCTACTTTCATTAGAAATACCTTCAGAAAGAGTGTTGAAAATACTAGATTGTTGATCCTTGATTCATGTGATATAGCATGGGGAGAAATAATAGACAAAACCTGATAAATTTGCAAAAGAAATTTAGAGAAGATCAAGTGAGAACAGGCTTTTCCTGGTTGACAAATAAAACTACTCATATCCTACCTTCTTAGGAAGTAAAAGATTTAAGTATAAATTCTGAGCACTCAGAGCAAAGACTGAATCAGATATGTGGTTATAAATACATTGTTGAGACTTCTTAAAGGATTAAGTTGGTACCCATAGAAAATCTCAGCTAGGAAAAAATAGGACTTCTGAGAGTCTGAAAGCTATGACCTTAGAGTAGCTTATTCTCAAAGTAGCAGTAAGTATGTAAATCTATATAGAGAAAAACATGTTAAAATCCATTGTGCTCATGGCTCTTGTGTATTGATGTGATTGTGAATCAGATACATAAAAAGTCTATAAAGATTTTAAGGAGGTTGAATTTTCAAATGTGCCAGCAATCTGGACTAAAAAGGCTTGCGATGGTTTGGATGCAAGATGACTGCATCCCCAAGTTTCTATAGGCAAAGGGAAGGCAAGGACATCTACTCAACCTCCAGTAAGGGTTCTTTCTTCAAAACCATCAATGACTGTGGTAAAATGGATATTACAGAAGGAGAGCTCCAATATTGGAACCGAGAGAGTGGAGGTCAGTGATCTGAACATCAACTTCTATGGAAAAAAATTGGCACTAATGGAGAATCAGTCTGAGGTTGGGGATTTAGCTCAAGTGGTAGAGCACTTGCCTAGCAAGCACAAGTCCCTGAGTGGGATCCCCAGAACCTTCCTCCCCACAAAAAGAATCAGTTTATGACTCTAAAGTAGGAGAAGGTGGTACCACATATCTAGTCAGAGTTTGAAATTTTAGAGTAGTCCGAGATGTATTTCATTTTTACCCTTCACCTGGGAGAGTTTATTGTGGTCATCCTTCCCTATAATACTGGTGATTGACAAGTAATCTACATTTTTATCTCAGAAATCTTTGGATCCAAAAGAATTGTATTTGAGGGGCCATGTCCAGATATGTTAAAGATTATGGGTTCTTGGATTTTGAAACTATTGGTGGTTTGGGGATGGGGTAAGTGTATTTTGCATTTGGGAGCTTCATAGGCCAATACCAAAGGAATACCAGAGAGAAGATTGTAGTTAATTGTTTATAAAAATGGCCCAAATTTCTATAGTATATATCATCTCCTGAAAATGTTGCATTTTAGCCATGATAAAATCCCAAGTGGTGAATTTCTTTGGCCTAAAAAAAAGGACAATTCTGAGCAGAGGCCTCTATATGCCTTACACATTTCTGCTTTTCCTTTGGTGACCTGGCTGCTGCCAGGTAAACAAATCTGGATTAGCTTGCCAGATGCCGAAGCACGTTGTTTAGTCACTCCATCACCCCAGTTGTTGTCGTTAACCCCCAAACTTGTGATGTCCTGTAAGTGAGGTTACTCTGGGGCAGTCACTTCCAGTCTACTGGCAAACTAACTGAGGACCCATGGACAAAGCACATTTAATACGCTGTACTTGGTCCACGTCAGAGTAATCTCCATTAACATTAGCAATAATATATGAATAATTTTAAGGCCCCAAATTTGTGGGAATTTTTGTTAGTTTCTCTTTAATGTTTAACAATACACGTTACACATCCTAATCCCCCAGAGGTCCTCTGCCAGTTCACTGAAGGCTGCCCCTCCAGAATTAGGAACCCATTCCCTTGATTAGTCCACAAACTTTTATTTCAAAAAGGAAACAGATGATTGAGATAAGAATTAGTTGATCACGCATGTGAACGATTTGAGAAAGAAAGGGTGCTGAAGACTTGGGAGCATATTAGAGATTTTGGGAAAGTCTGTCTGACAAAAAATATCATTTTCTTTTGAGAAGTATTATAGATTGAAGGCCTGAGACCTCTGTGCTAGAATTTAAATGAAGACAAAGACTTGAAAAGATACAAATACTAGAAGTTCCTGGATGTTTTCTTCACAAAGTACACGTGTAAAGCAAAGTTCTCAATGGAAATCTTACATAGCATACATGTACCATTTAGAAACAGCAGCAGCGTCTAGGGAGTGCTATGTGCGTAATCCCCTGAAAGTAAAGTTTTGGAAGTTTATGGAAATATAAACCAGGTACAGAAGTCTGTTTCAAATTCTGCTTGTAGACTGGGGCAGGGGACAAAAGGTAAGCAGATACTCAATGCACAAACAATCTCTCTCTTACTCTGGCACAACTGGATTTATAGCTCCTAAACATGTGTGTACTTCTCATACAGTGCAACCAAAGTATGAAGATCCTATGTAAATATGTATCATCTCAAGGATGTCATCTATGTTGTAAATATGTGGTTAATATTAAGATACTCTCTGCTGTGGCCCCATGACAGTATAGTACCATTGTCTTGAATGCTGGAGAATGTCTGACCCAAAATGTATTTGGGTCTACGGTTTCTATTAAAAGAAGCCTTTTCTTTCATTGTCCTCTTTATCTTAACCAAGCCTCCTCACCATCACTTCTGTCAGATTTCACCAACATCTTGAAAGGTTTTGCAAGTAAAATCAACTTGTAGAATAATGGCAATCCAAAATAATATTCCTTAAGGCTCCCAATATAAGTAGCACAGCTGGGCTTTGTACTTTCAGCTCTCTGACTCCCAAGACCATTTTATTTTTCTGCAGTCATTCTATTCTTCTGTTTGATAGAAGCCTGAGGCACATAAGTGAGAATTTATGTGATGGTATTCTCATTACTAGGTGGATTTGCATATTAGTCCTGTGGAGTGAAAGTCAGCCATGGGAAGAAATACGTGTTTTATCCAGAGAGACCATCAGATCCCTTACTTTCTTTGTTACTCATTATTGCTTTATTTTGAGGATGCCTAACCAAGCTGACCATTCATGTTGCAAGTGAAAATTATTATATGCTTATATGTAAACTGTACTATAATTTTCTGGTTGTCTATTCCACCAACATATGTAGGGTTATATGGGAATGTCTTAATATTCTGATAACCTAATATTTTAAGGTACCTTTAAAATATCTGTCTTTGCAGAAAAAAAGAATGTGATTACACTTAAGTCCATTTAAGTTGGTTTAATTCAAAACAAATTTATTCAGTGCCTAAAATGAGACAAGCCAGAACACTTTGTCCTACTGATAGGATTTTTTTTTTTAAAGAGACAGGTAAAAGATTTATTACAGGTAGATATAGGCACACTCAAGAGTGGAGTGTAGGTGCCCAGACACATTCTACTGACAGGGTATTTAATAAGACTATAGTTCCTGTAGCCTTTGAGCAAATGTTTTATGAAGTTTTTTCCCCTAAAGAGTTTAAAAGCACAGATTTCTCTCTTAGAAATATCTGGATAATATTCTCATGTCTTTTGCTTACTCTCCACATGGCCTGTGGTAAATTGCTTAAGTTGTGCCCAAACTTTACTTTGCCCCAATGAAGGGGAGTCAGTGATCTCTCCTTCAAAATTTTCTGATCGACATTTTTGTCCATAACACAATGGAAGCAATTTTTCAGGTACTTAAGAAATGTTAAAAAATGCATTTCATAAGAGAGGATCCCACTAAAACTTGTGAAATTTGGAGGTAGCAAATATTAAATGCACAGAAGAACAGGGGAAGAGTCATGGGTAGATAAAATGATTTCCCCCTCTCGGGTACTAAAAATATGGAAACATAGCTTTGGGGATTCTAGACTTTTGATGTTGTGTACTGAGGGACCTTATGGTTCTAAAGAGATAAATTTTATTGCAATAAAAAATGGCTGTTATCCCAGCGGAAAGAAGGCAGACATATTACTTTGTCCTGTCCAATTTCTGAAACAGAAATCCATGACACATTTCTTAGAATACACCCACATATTCTATTCTGCTATCTTTCTAAGATTTATCTACTATCTTTTATCACATTAGCTTCATCTCAGCTAACCTTTTAAACCTTGAGGTAAGACATTAACTAGTAAGACCTAGAGTAGAAGAAATTGTGCTTAGGAGGCTCAAATGAGTGATGTTCTACATCTCTAGTGATGTTTTGATGATGAACTGATCATTCCTAGCAGTACTGTGTTGGGTGGTACCGATGAAACTGTTCATACTTCAAGTTTATATAATGGCCAAAGAAAGCTGGAATAAAACATAAAAATATGCTCAATTTCATTTGGAAATTGTGTCTTAAATAACTTTCCTTTGATCTTCCATAGTAATGGATTGTTTTACTACAGCATTTATTTGCTGAATTTTGAATTCTATTGGGCTATGCACATAATTTTTAAATGTAGAAATAAAACTAAATTGAGGCAAATTCAGCAAGTAAAATAGTTGTTTGAAAGTAGAAGATGCTCAGTGAACATTGTTTCATTGCTATTTTATGTAACTAATGCAAACAGGAAGCATTGAGAGACAGGATTTCCTTTCTCATGTTGATGACGCAAACTTTGAGGTCCCACACAGCCTAAAACTATAGCTTTGTGACTAAAAAAATCTATAAATGTGAGCAGACAAACTTGGTCTAAAATAAAGTTTGATAAAGTAAAGAGGCTACTGAATTGAAGAAATATGGATTCAAGTGAGGGTATTAAATTTTTTTTTTCATTTTTATAAGTGTGCTTCTGCAGGAGCAAGGTGTAAGTGTCATTTACTTATCTTTTTTTCTTTTAAAGATATACTAGCTTCACAATTTAGTGCCTCTATTTAAGAAGTTGATTTAAGTTTTTAAAATTATTTTTCCTTTTATGTACTTGAACTACCAAAATCCGTAACACTGATGCAGTTGCTTAGTTTTCTCTTAGAATAGAATAGTACATAGAGTCAGAAAATCCTCTTATTTAAAATCCATTTCTTCTCTTTGTACTCAAGGAAGCTTTTACTTCAAGTGGGTGGAGAGGATTACTTTCAAATGTGATAAAGATATTTCAGAACAAACTCAAATCTAAATTTTTTTGTCAAATTAAATCTTGTTCTCTCAACCTCCAAATTATTTCATTTTCTTTCACTTGGACAAAGGATGTGGCAGTCATGTGATGAATATTCTTTCCTCCCATCATAAGTATGATATAAAGAAAACTCTTTGTGTAGTGCTGTGTGTTTGTTTTGAAGGCGGCATGATTGAAATCATTCTCTAACAATGGCTTGCTTAAAATTCTCCTCAAATTAAATCTTTTGCTATGGGCAAATGCATTAGGTTACTATATTTTAAACTTATGCCTATGTATAGAAACTAAGGAAAAGTAGAAAGAGAGACGGTGTAGGGACAGGGGACTGATTACCAGGGTTGAACTGGATGTACTAGAGTGGGTCACCAGGGGGAAAAGACGCTCTTAAGATTTGGAATGTTACAATTCATCTCTGGTCCTGGAGTATTTTTATGTTCGGTTCATTTGCTTCACACAGTATTCTGTCTTTTCCATTCTCTTTTGCTCTGATTCCAATAATGTTCAACTGCCATGTAGAAAAATCTGTGATCTAAGTGAAAAAAGATCAGTAACACAACTGATCTGAAGTTCAATGTGAGAAATAACAAGTTCTAGATGTGATAATTTACCATGCTATTAATAATAATATGTCATTAAACAACATAAAATATATTCTGGTATCACTGAACTATTATTTATTCTTATAGCCCATCAAAAATTGAAACAAAAAGTCTAATTTATTAATTAGCATATCTTTGATGCCTTTTAAATATTGTATTTGGGATTGTAGGTGGCCGTGTGGATTTGCCTTAGATATGTCTCTTATAATTTTTACTGTAAGCTTTTTACTATATACTGTGCAATTTTTCTCACAAGACTAACCAGAGAAGACACTTCAGGAATCTCACTGCTCTAAAATTCCCAACCCATCCAAGACAGCTCACCTAAAGTGCGCCGTTAGCTAGTTTGCTGGTACTCAATTTGTGTTTCTCCATCTGTCTCCTTGTATTACTAAGAAATGTCAACCCTGAATCAAAATAAAACAGGAAGGCTCATATTTGATTCATATTTGAAGGAATTTCTCAATTTAGTTTGAAAGAGAAAACAAAAATTTGTAGAATGTTATGCCAAAATCTAAAATTGTGAGTTCGTGAGACTCACACACCATAAAGAAATGCTTGGGAAATGTAAATGAGGAGAATTACAACCCTCAGGTTGGCTTTCACAGGAAAAGTGTAATGCAGGAAGTACACAGTGAGCAAAATGCAGGGCCCGGGTTGGCAGGGAAGGAGGTGAAGATATTCCACACCAGAGAGCTGTCACTGTGGAAAACTGCATTCGCTTTCATGACCTAGAGAACAAATTTTGTGACAAATGACGCATCGTAGCTGGTTTTTAAACAGCTGTGTGCCATTTTCGACTTTTTTTTTCAGGAAACAATTTAAAGGGTTATACTAAATAGGCTGTGACGAGTCTTAGGCAGGAGGAAGATACAAATGGGAAGAAAATTTGAAAGCTGTTATAGCGGGGAGGCAGCCAAGGTAAAGGGCATGCAATAGGCTTGTAGTTGGAGAAATAGAGGAGGCAAAGGGTGGTCTCCAGCAAACACTCACTTGTATCAATAGCCACAAACCTGAAAGTTCTCATGGATTTTAGTTTCAGCTTGCATTATATTTGCAATGAGCATCATCTCGCAGGGATTAAAAAATTATTTATTTAATGCTTAAGTGCATTAGGTTTTCAAGGAACATGGTAGAAAGATTGTTGCTTTATTTGTATTTCCTGGGTGATGGAAATATGGTAGGTTTCTAGCTAATTATTTTCGCTAAAACTAATTATTTTTATTGGCTTGTCATGATATGATGATACCTACGGTAACTCAGTTTTCTATAGAATATTTTTAAGTTGACAATAAATAGCTTCACACTTATTGGATATGGTATGATAATTTACACATGTACATAATGTATACAGATCAGAGTAATTATCATTTATATCTCCTCAACATTTAACATGTTTATGTGTTGGGAAATAGACTTCTGTTTATTTTGAAATATATCATAAGTTATAGATAATGCTTATCTTCCTTACTACAGAACACCAGAACTAATCCTCTGGTCTCACTGTGTTTTGGTAACTATCTAACTTTTCTCCATACTCTGCGCAACGCCTCTTACTTTCTAGTGACTACTATTCTACTCTTCCACGAGACTGTCTTCGCCCTTCTCTGCCAGAGTGAGTCCTGCATTTTGTTTGCTGTACACCTTTATGTTAAACTCTTCTTCTTGAAACGAACCCCATGGTTATAATTCCTTTTCCACAGTGATCGAGAACATGCAGCATGTTTGAAACTGCTGTGTGTTTATGCTTGAGAAGCTGCTGTCTGCATAGATTTGTAGGCATCATTTGTAAAAAAAAGAATCAAAACATAAGGCTACTCTTTAACTAACCATTATTGTACATAGGCAGGTATGCTTATGTATTCACTAATGCTTGTAAAACAGCATGAAATGCTCAAGACAAGTAAGGTAAATTAGAGACCAAATCTGCTGGCAGGAGTAAATTCAAGATTCATAAACTCATTAAGAGTCTGAAATAGGATCTGTCCCTAAACATAGAATCTAAAAGTGAAAAGTCAAAGGTACCCTTGAGCTGACTGAGACCTGCCTGTTCATATTTCTGCCTCATCATGAGATAATGAGCAACAGGATGTGAATGTCTCTTAGATCCAAAATAAAGAAAATAAAAAGGATTCCATAGTCATTATTTCTGCTTCCCTGTGCTTTTGAGTAAGCCACATCATCAGTACTGCGATATTATCATCGCTTTACCATCTCCCAGCCCTTTCGGCATTCCTTTGTATTATGTTGGGTTACTCTACTCACTTCCATGAGATAGGTGTTTGCAGATTTTTTGATGGGTTTAGTAGTTTTAGAAGAAATACTTTCACAGAATTGAGTTCGGCTCCCTTAGTTGTTAAAGGTAGAAAAAAGTAAGCTCCTGTTCCATCAAATTTGCTTGTAGAGGGCGATGGCTCTGACTCTTTTCATTTCCAACTCTGCCGTGCAAACCCAGACCACATGACCAGTGTGTGCACACATCCAGCACACTGCTCACTTTGAGCAGAGGAGACTGAGGCAGCCAGCTCCCCGCCTTCTTGTCCTTGTCTTCTATGGTAACAGCTCTGTTAAGAAACAGAAGGATTTTTTAGAAGATAGAATGTTACTGCTCTAAAAATTTTGAGGCCTCTTTAAATTGAATACTATATTTTGAAAGGCTTTCAAATGTAAATATGTTTAGAAATGTGTTCATCAAAATATATTTTTAATGTTTCTATTTGTTGTTTCCTACAGTACACTTCACTTATCTGATGATTTCTGCTAATGGAATGGCTTATTCCACATAGGGTAAAATAAATGAAGCATTTCTATAAACCAATAACTATAAATGTGAACAAGTTCACTCTCCCGTCCTCTGCTATATATTCAAATGGAAAAGGGAGAAGACAAAGAGAACCTGCTTTTATTTTTCCTCATCCTAATGGAGTCTAGCAAGAGAAATGTTACCTTTATTTTATTTATTTATTTATTTTTAATTTCTCGGCTTTATATAAGGCAGCACAAAAGTATTTTCTGACACATTTGATCTTAGAGATAACAGGAGGAAAGCCTTTTTCTCCTCCCTACTTTTTGCAAGTTGAGGGTCTATGCATTTGGGGGAAAAAGAGCTTTACCTGAAACTCTGGAGTGTTGCCTGAGTTCTATGACCAGCTGCCACACTCCTTGCAGTATCCTTCAGACAATACTCGGACAACACGATAATAATACAAATACAAAGGCAGCACAAGTAGTCAAGTTCAGGCATCGAAAAGAAAGTTCGAGCTCAAGCATGTGTGACTTAGCTGTGTAAATAACTTGACAGATGTCTTCACTCTGAAGTGTCGAAAAGCTATTATGTTATCTCCATTTTTAAATGAGTTAAGAGAAATATTACAGTGGTTGCTATTATTTTGTTATTTTTACTCATCTATAATTATAAGAAATATTATATGAATATGCCTACATTTAATATTTATTTTACTTATTTCTAACAAAGTATATTTTTAGAAAAGTTTCAGGTTCTACATAAAATTGGGAGGGAGGTATATGCCTGCCCCTGCACATGCTTAGCCTGCTTCATTATTAGTATGTCCCATCATAGTGGTGTGTTGGTTAAAACTGATGAATTGACACGTCATTATTACCTAAAGCCTACAGCATTCATTATGGGTTTAACTCTTGATGTTGTACATTTTATGAGTTTAGATGACTGTATAAAGATACATAATTACCATCATGTTATTATGCAGAATACTTCCATTGCTAAAAATCCCATATACTCCACCTGTTCATCCCTCTCTGTCCTTTGATCCCTGGAAACCACTAATTTTTAACTGTCTCCAGTTCTGATTTTTCCAGAATATCATATGCAATCATGTGACTTTTTGGTCGAAGATGGACTGCATATACTGTGGTGCCTCTCTAAGATTATATCACCGAAGTGAGATTGTAGACCCCTTTTTTGGTAGGATACTCTATGATGTTTCTACAATGACAAAATCGCCAAATGTTGCTTCTGACAAATGTATGCTTATTGTTAATGGTTACGTGACTGTAGTTGTAATTATATACTTCATGGCTTTTTCACATTGGCTTTTTTTATTTAGTAATATGCATTTAAATTTCTTCTATGTTTACATGACTTGACAGTTCTTTTCTTTTCAGTACTCAGCAGTATCCCACTGTCTGCATGTGCTGTAGTTTATGTACTTACACACCATCGGAAGGACCACACAGCTGCTTCCCATGCTGAGCATGAATAAAGCTGCTATAAACATCCCTGTACAAGCTTTTGTGTGGATAACAGTTTCAGCCCCATTAGGTAAATACCAAGGAGCACGACTACAGGATACTGTGGTAATAATACGTTTAATTCTGTTAAAAAATTGCCCATTTCTCTCCCAACAAGGCTGTACCATTTTTCATTTCCACCAGCGATGCATGCAAGATCTTGCTGATATGCTCGCCAGTGTGCGGTGCTGTCAATGTTCTGGATTCTGGCCATTTCAACAGGTATATCACATCTTGCTGCTGTTTTAATTTTCATTTCCCTGATGATATACGACGTGGAATACATTTTTATATGCTTACATGCTATTGTCGTTTGTGGAATTTTTGTTAAGGCCACTGAAACTTTTTTTTTTCATCAGACTGTTTGTTTTATTTTTGAATGTTGAGAGTTCTTGATATATTTTGAATAGCAGCCCTTTACCACATGTGTGTTCTGAAAAATTTTCTGTAAGTCTGTGGCTTCTCTTTTTTCTCTCTCAAAAGTGTCCTTTGCAGAACCAAGGTTTTTAAATTTTAATTAAGTCCAGTCAATCAGTTTCTTCTTTTGTGCATAGTATATACAAAAGTAATCATCAAATCTAAGATCATCTAGGTATTTTGAGTGTTACCCTTCAGGACTCTTGTAATTTTATACTTACAGTTAGAGTTGTGATTTATTTTGAGGTAAATTTTATGAAAGTTATCTAGAATTTTTTTGCATGTGTATTTCCAGTTGTTTCAGAATATTTGTTGAAAAGACCATCTTTTTTCATTGTATGGCATTCATCCATAAATATAGTCAAATAACAATTGACTGTATTTATGTAGGTCCATTTATGTTCCATTGAAATATTTTTTATATTATTTCACCAATAGTTTTCAGTCTTAATTGCTGTAGCTTATAGTAAGTCTTGAAATTGATGTGTGACAGTCCTTTAAATTTTGTTATTTAGTATTTTATCTTTAAATATATTTTCAATATTTTTCTTTCAATTGTTGCCTATTCTGGGCTTGTTCCCTCTCCCAGTAAATTCTAGAATCAGTTTGTTCAGAGTCACAAAATAACTTGCTGGAATTTTTTTTTTTATTGAGAGTGCATGGAATCAAGGGATCAATTTAAGAAGAACTGACACCTTTACAGTATTGCTTTCTATCCATGAACATGGAATATGTCTCCATTTATGTAGTTTTTTGATATCTTTCACTAATTTTATGATTTTCCACATAGAGACTGAGAACATATTTTATTAGACTTATTCCTAAGCATTTTTCTTTAGGGCTATGCGAATGTAAATAATAGTTTACATTTAAATAATATTTACCTTTAGTTTCTACTTGGTCTTATTCATCACATGTTCATTATATACTAGAAAATCACTGATTTTTTTAAATTAACCTTTCATGCTTAAAACTTACTCTAATGGTTTATTAGTCTCAGGAAACATTTCTAGATCTTTCAGGTTTTTCTAAGTAAATTGCTATGTCATCTGTGAACAAAGAATTATATTTTCTCCTTCCCAGTCAGTATAACTTCTTTCCTTTTCTGTTTTTGTTTATTAGCTGGGACTAACAGTATTGAAAAGGAGTTGAAAATGGTAGTAAAAAGGGAGAAACATCATTTCTGTTGAAAAGGACATTGTAAGCCTGTGGTGAGAGGGGCTGTCTTTATCTCATTCCCAATTTAGATTTTGACTATTAAATACGATCTTATCTGTAGGTTTTTGTAGATATACTTATCAAATTAGTAAGCTTGCCTCTAGTGTTAGTTTGCTGAGGGTTACCATAAACAGAAGGATTTTTTAAAAATGTTTTTCAGTACTTATTCCTCTGGTTATGTGATTATTGTTCTTTGACCAACTGATGCAATCAATTACATTAAAGTTTGAACTTTGAACATCTTTGCCTACCAAAGACAAATAATACTTTGTCATTGTTGTTAACTGCTTTTATACACAGTGAGATGGAATTTGGCAAGATATTTTTGAGGAATTTTGCATTATCCTCATTAGCAATTCTAGAAACAATATTTTCTTGAAATATTTTTATTTAACTTTAGTGTTAGGGTAATATTGGCCTCATAATATCATTTAGGAACTGGTCCCTCCATTACTATTTTTTGAAAAAGATTGTAGAGAATTGGTAAAATTTCCCCTTTAAATGTTTGGTAAAATTCATCAGTGACTCCATCTGGGCCTGGTGCTGCCTGTTCTGGAAAGTTATTAATTATTGAGGCAATTTCCTACTTGCTGACATACATATTCATTTCTCACATTTTAATTTCTGATTAAGTGGCCCTTTGCTCAATGTTTTGCTGAATTTATTTACCAAGTTTCAGTGTTAAGTACCTTAAAATTCAATCTGATATTTACTCTTCTTATATTTTATCTTTCCTGGCATGTCATCTTTTTCTCTCGAATCTTTAAAATTAAGAACCAGTGATTAAAAATTTATATTACACCTTACCACTACACTATAACTATCTAGGTTCATATATTCAACTGACTATTTAACATTTCAACTTGGCTCTCTCGATATCTTTTCCAGTTTCAAGGGACTTTCTGCATTTCATCTTTGACCTGTGTTTCCTTTGCTCTTTTTTTTTTAAATCTTTAAAAAATACATTAGTACTAAAACTGCTGCAAGCCAAAAGTGTCAGTCGTAGGGAAAATTTTTTTAATCTGTCATCCTCATTTCTGTGCTATTAAATTTGCATTTATTTCAAGATTACATTTCATGTCCTATAATTCTACATCCATTCCCTCACTACTTTAGTTCAAACCACCATTATTGTTAATCTAAGCAACTGAATAAACTTTCTAAAGAAGCCCACTGTAGAATCCCATGGTTCTACATCAGAAACCAGATTGAAGATAAACTGGGTTCTTCTCTGTTTTGCTCAAAACTCCCCAATGAGAGTTTGCCATGATAAAGTTAACATGCCCACATACTTTTCCCTGGCATGCCGTGCCCCACGGAGTCTAAAGCCTGCCTTGTTTCCCAGCTACATCTATTACTACTTTCCACTTCATACCACAACAGCAATCAAGACCTTCTTGACATTCCTAGGATGCTTGGCTTTTGAAAATATACTTATTCACTTGCTTTTGTCTTGGTTTGGGGCAAACATACCACATACGCTTTCCAACTGATAGTTTCCTTTAATTTTTTATTCCACAGTCGCCTACTATGAAATGTCTTTTTGATTATGCCAGTTGAAATAAAAATTCTTGGTCCTTTCCTTACTATGTAGTCTGCTTTGTATTTTGTACAGACCACAGAAAAAGAAACAACCAATAGAGTGAATAGACAGCCTACAGAATGGGAAGAAATTTTTGCCAGCTGTTCTTCAGAGTACTAGTATTTAGAATATATAGAGAACTCAAAAAGTAGACATCCCCCAAATAAAACACTCAATCAAAAATTGGTCAGTTGAAATGAACAGACACTTCTCAGAAGAATAAAAACAAATGGCCAATAAATACCCAAAAAAACTTCAATATCTTTGGCCATTACAGAAATGCCAATTAAAACAACACTGATATTCCATCTTAATCCAGAAAAAAATGGCTATTATCAAGAAGTCAAACAATAACAAAGCCTGGCTAGGCTGCAAGGGAAAAAGAACCTTTCTACATTGGTGGTGGGAATGGAAATTAGTATAACCATTATGGAAATTAATGTGGAGATTCCTCAAAATCTATAACTAGAAATTTCATTTTACTCAGCTATTCCCATTCAAGGTATCTTCCAGAAGAGTTAATGGCATCACATTATGGTGATATATGCATACTCATTCTTATGGCAGCACAATTTATGATAGCTAAATCTTGCAAGTGGCCTACATGTCCCTCAACAGATGAATGGCTTAAGTGGATTAAGAGAAAATGTGGCACTTATATACAATTGATATTACTCTGTCATAAAGGATAAACTTGAGTCTTTTATGAGAAAATGGATATACTCTGAGACAATAATGTTAAGTGAAATAAATCAGAGCCACAAGACTAAATACCTCATTGTTTCTCTTATATGAAAAACCCAAAATATAAATGAAGCTAGATGATACAAAATAAAAGCTAGATGATACAAAATGGAGATAGATCTTTTGCAAATGGGTAGAGGACCAAGAGAGGGAAGGGATGAAACAATGAATTATGATGTTTTATATTTGTGTACTAACTCCCTGTGAGAAATGTGATCATTGTACATGACAAACATGTGCTACTAAAAAACACTGCAAACAGGATGTTAGCGTTAGAGAAAATTGGGTGCAGAATATTCTTTATACTTTTTGTAACTCATATATAAATCTTAAGACTGTTTGTCAATAAAAAATTTCTAGAAAGATAGTTATTTCTAATATTTACCTATGCTGAAATTTTGGTTTTCTAATTATTAATTTATCCTTATATCTTTATTAATAACTTGTGCATTTCTTATATACAAGCTCACTGTAAAAATATATGTAAAACTAAAATGTCTTAAGAGAAAGAGTAAACAGATTATGTAAGTGTAGAGGAATTTTTTTTAAATTGTAAATTGGTGTTTGAATTCGTTTTATTATAATGATTAATGGCAAAAAATACAGAAAGTAAGTAAATCAAACTCTATGACAAATTTTTAAACAAAAGAATCTTAAAGAGTAATAAAACCAGTATTTCTTTATAGTGGCTTGAAATCATTATCATTTTCTTCTTAATAATTTCCATATTGCCCAACTTTTCAATAATTATTATGTATTACTTTATAGTCAGAAAAAAAATGTATAGCAGCGATGGTTGTTACCATAAAAACATTATAGAAAGGAAAGCATAAAGCAGCATTATCACTATTGAGTTTTACTTCATAAAAATATTAATTTCGCCTAAGCCCACGTAACAAAAGAATACAAAAATGAACAATTAAGTTTCATTCAGACTTAAAAACAAATATGTCTGCTAAAGGAAAAGTAAAGCTATCTACTGAAATAACAAGGTTAATGACAGAGGTCTTGAAAGGTCAGTTTGTAGATAATTTGCAGATGACAGTTTGTAGCTTTGGTCTTTTTCTTTGGTACACATTATCACATGCACAAAGTTTATGCTGATTAATATCCATTTCATCTTTTGTGTTTGTTTTTCAGATTTCCCTTGTTGCTTTCACAAAAGAAATTATCCCATAACCCAGGGAATTTTACTCTTCCTTCCATAGTCACCTGATGGTTCTTGGGGAAATCTGAAGAGGGGACCGTTAGTTCCCAGTCGCATTGGAAGTCTGTGTGGTTCGAGGAGTTTGTTCTTGTCCTGTGCTCTTCGTACTTCTCCAGACAGGTCCAGTGCCTGGAACGTATCACTGCCTCAAGAAACATTAAAAAATGTAGGAGATAAGGTGCTGTATTAGCTTACTTTGTACGTAAGAAAACTAGAGTATAGTTGTGATTTACACATATTAAAGAACAAAGATCGAACAGAAGTCAGAGGCTCCAAATTCATACATTTGACTACCTCCAGATTCAGCGCTCAATTCTGCCCATCTCTCCAATTGGGGTGTGTGTGTGTGTGTGCGCGTGTGTGTTTCTTGTCCATCTGTGGGGTAGGAATAGGTCATGAAGGAAAACAGAAAATGACCAAAGAAATGTGACGAAAATAAAGAAAAGTTGATACATCCCACCCCTTTGAAACAATCCAACATCATCATTTGGTTTTAGCTTGAAAATTCAGCATGGCTTTTACAAACCAATTGCCTACAATGCATTGGCAATCAAATACTCAGCTGTAGTATGCCACGAATCCAAACGGGCACATCTCGACTAAAACAGCATGCATTTATCATTATTCCACCTCTGAAAGTCTCTTTTCAGAGTCACAGTAAAACAGGATTTCACTAAACAGAAAGCCTGCGTGAAGTGATATGTTGGAATCATTTTTTTGTAAAGTAAGTTTTACATCACTTAAATTGTTCTCTGTTGTATAATGGAAGTAATACAAAGTCACATCTATTCAATACAGATAAAATTCAGGCTTACTACTCTTTTAAGAAAAAGAGTTTGCAGTTTCATGGCAGCAATGACATCTGCAAACAATCACCAGGCAAATCTATTTCATTGTACCTCTCCTTTGAAAGTGTGAGGATTACTAGATTTTACTGACTCTCAGAATCATTTTGTTGGAATGGTAGTTTATCCACACAGCCCTACCACTGACAGGTAGATAAGCACCTTGCAAACCAAAAAATGCACAAGTAGCTATCAGTCATTGCAATTTCTGAAATATTTGTGTTATAAAAATAACTAATGCTATTACACCATGAACATCAGCCATTTCTTTGTACTACATAATGACAACAGGCTGTATAGTGAGACTGTAAGGGGAACATCAAATTAGTTCCAACATACATCACTTATTCCTCCTGCATGGATGTGCTTTGTGTAGTGAAACAATTAGTTTTATTTCAAAAACAACAACAGACTTTTAAATAGGCCTACTAAAGTAATTTTAATGAAAGTAGATTACACCAAAAAATAAGTAATTATGCCTACAAGAGTTTTCTAGAGTTTAATAATATAAAGTTAGAAAATGAAGCAAAAATATCCCACACATATAAAGGCACAATCATATCTGCAAATATATTAATATAACTAAACAGTCGTATTTCTGCGTGTCCCCCAAACTTCTAACTTTCTAGAGTCATTGCCTTTTTCCTAAGTGTGAAAACGCTCAAGAGATTTATAGTTCTACTAATTTTCTCTCGTTATGCTATTCTTTCTTCTTAGACTTTTTATATCATTGATTTTCTATATTTGGTTTTAATTTTTCTCTGCCCTCAAACCAACATAAACCTGGACACAAATCCTTTGTATTTTTTTTTTTTTTAAACAAAACCCAGGCTGGGGATTTATCTTAGTGGTTAGAGTGCTTGCCTTGCAAGCACAGACCCTGAGGTCAATCCCCAGAACCAAAACAAAACAAAACAAAACCCAGTGCGATTCAAACGCACAGTTTTTGAGTTCTACTAGAAATTTCAAGACAATGGTGAAGCTTGTGTCATAAAATACAGAATAGCTGAGCACAGAGAATGAGGCAAATAACTTAGAATTCAACATTGAATCTAAATCTCTTTAAGGTCTGATAGTTGTTTCAGTATCCAGATTTCTCATTCTCCTTTCTTACATAGCATTCACAATCATAAGCAAACCAGGTGTGGCAGTGCATGCCTATAATCACAGTACTTGGGAGACTGAGGCAGGAGGGTTACATGAGTTTGAGACCAGCCTGGACTATATGTGAGACCCTGTCTCAAGGATAAATGATTTGTATTTTATTTTGTAAGCTATACTCATTTGTGAAAAAAAAATTTAGTCTGTTGCTTCCGCTTCATGATCATCAATTATTTTTTAGCTGATCCTATGTCAATTTTAGGATAAGTGTATACATATTTTAATATTTCTATGAGAACTACAATTTAAAATACATACTTGCATCTGAGTAATCCTTCCTCAAATTTTTGTCAAGTGCCCTTTTATAAGTTTTGTACTCTCTGAGAATTATTTGTTCTTTACAATATTTGTAGCAAGTAATAACATTTAATTTAATAAAACTGGCACCCTTTTTTCACTTGTATCAATTTAAAGTTAGTAAATAGCTATATGTGTGTTTTACAAAATTACTAGTACTTTGTGTTACTATTAACCATTTTCTCTTACCACTAAAGTTATTTTCCACTGGAATGTGGGAAAGTGGGCATTTTGCCCAAAGTAGGAAAATGTGTTACAAGTTTGAGAAACACTACCTAGAGCATATATTTTATGTATGCAGATACCTTTTAATACTCTCTAATTCTTTGTCCTTTATGCTTCTTTTTCCAGGAAAACTGTAACTTGGATTCAAAACTGAGCAACTATTTGTATACTTATGATGCCTGCCTTGATCAAGATATGGTATCATAAATCCAACCATTTACAAGTAAATATGCACTTGTTTTCCTCCATAACAGTGTTCTAGAAGCAAGTAGGGGGAAACCAGCTGGACCGTCAACAGTCTTTCAGTTGCCGTATGTGGGCTTGCAGGACTGATGAGAATCCAGAGAAGTCAATTCGGAAATTATGTCTGGCCCACCCACTAATGTTAGACCACTGGCCTTCGCTGAGTGCATGGGATCGTGTTCCAACATCTGAGGGGCAGGGAAGAGAAGCGAAAAAAAGCCTTTGGAGGTACTTAGTAGTGTACATAGCAGACAACTGAAGCATTGATGAAAAGCAGAAAAGTTGAGGGAAACTTCTTAGGCACCCCAACCTTTCCTCAAGTGTGAACTCTGGGAAAGAGAAATAGTGCAGAGAAACTCAGGCATCTATAGAAACTAAAAAACTGGCCGGTGTACTGGAAAGAGTAGAGAGGATGGGGGGCGGGACCACTCAAGGTCTGAGAAACTGGTGATTGGCTCTAAGCATAAACAGCATAAACAGAATGCCAAAATCCCATCTGTTTTCAGAGCCTCAGTTGCAATGAAAGATCAATTCCATCTGCCCTCAAAATATTCAAATAAAGGTTAAATGAGTCTAATTCTTCATCAGATTTGTTTCTGGATAAATTATAGATTGAGTTAATTCAGTGCTTCACAATAGTAATGCCATGATAAAATGGATATACATCTATTAGGTTTAAGTATTATTACTTCAGTCTCAATTTTTCTTTTTTTTCCTTTTTTACATTTTGGAAGTAATATTTTAATATAAGTAAAAGAAATCAATAACAGTGCAAGTATAAATGTGGTCAGTCACAATGTAGATACATAGTACTCTTAGAAACTTAGTCAAAGAAATTAGGGATATTTCTGGATAAACATAATTTCGTATACTATATATGCATATATTTATATACATCTTATCTTAATTATTTGCGATAACAAAAGAGTTTTTCCTTTCCTCCCTAAATGCCCCTTGCTGCCGTCATCAAAGGCAAATGCTGGATTGAGTGTACTATGAATGTGGTTCAATGTTTCATTACTGAAGTTCTTGTGAAAAATCAACGGTCATTGTCTTAGCCACTTTCCTTGCTGCCCAGTCACAATACCTGACACCCACGATTTAAAGGAGAGGTTTTTCAGCTCATGGTTACAGTCCCTGGTTGGCTGGCTCCAAGGCGGAAATGCATGGTGGAAGGAAAAATGAAAAATTTCAGAACATAAATGGAAATGATAAAAGTAAACAAGTACTAATGTTAGAAATTAAAATAGGAAATAAGAGAATAAAACAATTCATTGGATGAGCTCATGATTTTATAATACCAAGTGATAACAAACATTATATATTATTACATAATGGGACATATATTATTGTGGTCACAAGGAGCTGACAAGAAAGAAAAATTGGTGCCTGAGAATTTTCCAAATGACAGACTCTGAAAATTTAGCAAACCTCAGCGAGGATAAATTAATAACAATAAGAAAACATCAGGACACATCAAGCAAATGGTAAAAAAGAAAACTAACATGTTATAAGTTTAATGGCTTTGTTTGGGAAGTATTTGGCCCTTTTACACTTTTCTATGCACTTTTCCATATTTTTAGGTTTTAATTCTGTGTCTTATACCAAAAGTCAAGTACCCGGAAGTTGTTTTCTAAATCAGAAATAGTTGTTGGCCAGCTGGAGCCTACAGACAAGCCCCGATCTCTATTTCTCACGGCCTGAGGGTCAAACAGTTTTACCTTGTGAAATGGTTGACGTTTACCAAAGAAGAAAATATTTTATGGTACATGAAAATTATACAAAACTCAAAGTTTAGTGACCATGAGCACAAGTTTCTTGGAAGGCCGCTGTAATCCTTCACTCATTCAGAGACGCTAACTAGCTGGGACACAGCTTGTGTGTGTGTGGTGCTCTCTGCACAAGAGACCATTGCTCGGTCCTGTGCAAATTATGGTAACACAGTTAAAACTTGGCAGCATAAATGATTTCACATTCTTTCACAGTACAACCTTCATTTTTTACTACTAGTGCATACCAATAATGTCAATCCAAGTAAAGAAAGTAAGAGTGGATTTCAAGTGTCGCATTTTTAAGGCATGCTTGTGCAGATTTTATTTCGCGTTGAACCTGATAGCAAATCATGTTTCTTATGCAATGATTATACCTGCGCTTAAAAAATAAATGTCAACATTGACAGACTAAGTACTCAACACAATTTCATGTTCTTAGAAATGTAGTGTTCAGAAAAACTAGTAAATATAAGATAGTATACTTAATCACAACAAAATTTATTCACACAAAAAAAATTAAAAGGATGCCAGAGCCATTATAAATTTCCAGTTGTCTCATTTGTTAGCCAAGCAAGAAAAGCTATTTCACAATGGTGAGTTATTTAAATCATACTAGATTGCATTAGCTGAAGAACTATGTTTAGAGCAAACAAACTTATTTAATGTGATTATCTTTTCAGCCAGAACTGTTACATGAAATATTGAGAACATTAGAAGCAGCATCAATAATCAGTTTGCCTTATTTTTTGCAAGCAAATGACTTCAAGTGGTTTTTGTTTGCTCTTGGTGAGTTCATAGATGTCACTGACATTCATCAGCTGTTGCTTATCTGTTGAATCAGCGCCACCTGTTAAGTGACTAAAAAATGAACCTCTAAAAATGGTGTGTCCGGAACAAAAGGAGGCAAGGATAATTTTTTTTTTAACAGTTGAGGGAGCACTAAATCCAGTACAGCTTGAATTAGAATGTGCTTTAACAACTGAAAATGGTAAAAATTCACCTGTGGCAAGAAAAGGCATATTTTGGACAAATTTATAAAACTGTGTAAATGTAAGGCACTTAAAGCCTGTAATTGCCTGCTGTTATGACTAAATACAATGTGTTTTCCAAAGACTGATGTACTGGCCACATGATCCTCGGTGCAGTAACGTTCAGAGGCAAGACCTAGAGAAGTGACAGAGTCAGGTGTGTGCTACCCTTATCAGTGCGAGATGGACCCTGTTGGAGGAAGGTCAATGGGGAAAAAAGTCTTG
This sequence comes from Hystrix cristata, assembly GCA_004026905.1. Lineage (NCBI taxonomy): Eukaryota > Metazoa > Chordata > Mammalia > Rodentia > Hystricidae > Hystrix > Hystrix cristata. Next base: position 64,906 of record PVJO010003473.1, read on the forward strand.
CCCCTGGCTCTTTCATACTTTCTCTTTTCTTCCTGCTTAAATTGAGCCTCTCTCCTCCACCATGTCTTTCTGCCATAATAGTTCTGCCTTGGAGTCACCCAACCATATGCTGAAACCTCTGAAATTGTGAACTAAAATAAACCTTTCCTCTCAGATTTTGTCAAGTATTTTGTTACAGTGATGGAAAGCTGACTAACACATCCACTTTATTATTTACCAGAAGGAACCTGAGGAAATTACTAGAATGTTTATATCTTCTTGAATCAAATGTTTCAACAGTAAACTTCATTCCTGCCCATGGAGTCAATTATCTTCAGTTGCAATAATTTTTTGTCTGAAATCAAAAGTGAGTAACTTGAACTGCCTTATCACAGAAAAACGTAAAATCTTTAGGAGTAGTAAAGTTTCACAGGTATATTTTAAACTCAGGGCTGATGCTTGAATTTTTCTGGAAGGTCAGAACTGCCCTCAACCACTATTATCAGATATTAAATGCTTGAATTAGTGTGTGCTGCAGACTGGATGGTATTTTATAGTGAGTTCAATCTCTCATTACAAGGCGGTCTGTAAGTTAAGTACACTGAAGCCATTTAAATTATGTGTTTGAGGAACTTCCACCTAATTTTAAATTGGAAGTGATAATCTGTAATGTAATAATATGCTGAAAGGTAAGTATCAGCAACAAAGGCCAATGGCATTCTATATATGTCTTCTGAGAAATGAATATATTCAATTAAATTTTTCCTGTGAATTAATACCAATATTTGTGAGGATCCATGGGAAGACATTTTCAAAGATGACATATTGAATGTCATTAAAGGTTACTATTACACGATATACAGGTTGCTATTACATGATTACATTACAGAGGTACATTTGCAATGGGTTTTGATGAAAACTGGTGCTATCATAGAACCCTAATTAGATGGAATATTTTTCTATCCAAAATTCCATTCCTCATAAGCAGACCTGTATGACAAAAATGATTTTCAATTATCTTTTTAAAACTCATCAATTAAAATTTGTGGAAAATTTTTCACTCTAACAATAAATTACCCAGATAACATCCTGAATTTTGTTGCTTGGCTGGAAAAGTGAAAACTATTTATTGTGTAGCCATTTACAAATCAATTTGCTGAAGTCAGTCCTTAAAGAACCATTTCAACAATAGTAACACAGAAAGACCAGGAAGCATGTGCACCATGCCCTCAGCTGACCTCAGAGAACATCTAATACCAATAATCTTCAAATATTTTAATGAAACTGAGAGGTAATACTTCCAATATCATTAGGAGAAATTAACATTATCTTGATACCAAAATCACACAAAGATCCAACAAAAAAGGGAACTATAGGCCAATTTCTCCGATGATGCAAAAATCCTTAGTGAGATTCTGGCAAACAGAATGTGATAAATTGTTGAAGGGATCATATATCATTGACAAGGTAGGCTTCTCCCAGGAATGCAAGAAAGGTACAATACACACAAATTAATAAATATAATTCATCATACAAACAGAAGCAAGGCCAAAAACCACATGATCATCTCAATAAATGCAGAAAAATCCTTTGACAAAATACCACATCCATTCATGATTAAGGGAAAAAAAAAAACTGAAGATAATAAGAATCAAATGTCTGTATCTCAACATGTTAAAAGCCATTTATGACCAACCTGTTGTGAACATCCTATTAAATGGAGAAAAGCTGAAAGCCTTCCCTCTAAAATCAGGACTAAAATAAGGATATCCATTATTACCACTTCTGTTCAATGTAGTCCTTGAAACATTAGCCAGAGCAATAAGACAAGAGAAAGAAATAAAAGAGATATATAAGAAAGGACGAAGTCAAAATATTATTATTTGCAGAGGACATGATTCTTTATAGGACCATCCCAAAATCCACCAAAAGTCTCCTAGAATTGATAACCACATTCAATAGTGCAGCAGGATGCAAAATCAACACACAAAAATCAATAGAATTCCTATGCAATAACAATGAACTCACTGAAAAAAGCTATTAGGAAAATAATACCATTCACAATAGCTTTGAAAAATTAAATACTTAGGTTATTAAACTAACTAAGAAAGTGAAAGATCTCTACATTATTTTAGATTAAAGAGGAAATGGAGGAGAGCATCAGAAAAATGGAAAAATACCCCTTGTTCCTGCATAGGCAGAACAAACATAATCAAAATCACTATACTTCCAAAACTGATATACAGACTCAAAGCAACCACAATCCAAACACCAACATCACTTTTTACAGACTACAGAAAAAAACAACACAAAACAAAACAAAATTTAGCCGGAATAAGAAGAGACCCAGAAGAGACTCCAGATGGAGTCAGAGGTTTAGCTCAGTGGTAAAGTGCTTGCCTAGCAAGCACAGTGCCCTGAGTTCTATCTCCAGCACCCTCCCCCTGCTGCAAAAAAGAAAAGAAACAAGAAGAAACCCAGAACAGCAAGAGCAATCCTGGGTAACAGAAGCAAAGCAGGCAGCATCATCATCTCAGACTTGAAGTTATACTATAAAACTATTGTGATTATAACAACAGTACTGGTACAAAAACAGGCATGTGGATTAATGGAATAGAATAGAAGCAGAAACAACCCCAGGCACATACAATTATTTGATCTTTGACAAAAGAGCTGAAAACGTACATTGGTGGAAAGATGGCCTCTTTAATAAGTGGTACTGGGAAAACTGGATATTCACGTGCAGAAGACTTAGTGTACAACCATATATCTCACCATGTACTAAACTAAAATCAGAATAAATCAAACATTTAAGTGCTAAAACAGAAATACTTAATCTGCTGGAAGGTAAAACAGGTACAACTCTTGAAGACATAGGCATACGTAATGACACTCTGAACAGAACACCAATGGCGCAGAAACTAGTATCAAGAATCAGCAAATGGGATCATACCAAATAAAAAGCCTTCTGCACTGCAAAGGAAACAACAAACAGAGTGAAGAGACCGCCTACAGATGGGGAAAAATTTTTGCCAGTTATTCCACATATAGAGGATTAGCATCAAGAGCACAAAAAAATCAAAAAAATTAGACTCCCCCACAATAAAAGATCCAATCTAAAAATGGGCAACCAAAATGAATACACATGTCTCAGAAGTATAAAAGGTCAATAAATACATGAAAAAATGCTTATCATTGCTTTCATCCAGAGAAATGCAAATTAAAACCACAGTAAGATACCATCTTAGCCCTGAAAGAATGGCTATCCTCAAAAAATCTAACAATAAATGCTGGAGAGGGTGTGGAGTAAAAGGAACTCTTTTACATTATTGATGGGAATGTAAACTAGTAGAGCCGCTAGGGAAATCAGTGTGGAGTTTCCTCAAAAGACAAAAAGTAGAAGTTCCATTAGATCTAGCTATCCCTCTCCTAGGTATCCTCCTAAAAGAGTTAAAATCATTATATTATAGGAATACATACATACCCGTGTTTACAGCAGCACAATTTATAATAACTAGATCTTGGACACAGCATATATGTTTATTGACAGACAAATGGATAAGGAACAGGTGGTATCTATACACAATGCAAGACTATGCCGCCATAGAGAAAGATAAGCTTGAGGCATTCATAGGTACATGGATGCAACTTGAGAACATAATGCTATATGAAAAAGGTCAGACACACATGAGCAAATATTGCACGCTTTCTCTTATATAAGAAATACTACATATATACACACAAAATATATGTGCGTGTGTGTGCATGTGTATACGTGTGCGCGTTGTGTACAAATGAAGAGCAAAACCAAAGAGAGACAAGTATGAAGTAGGGAGACGTTCACATAACTTCCCTAAATTACATATTGTGTTGTTTTAAAAATATTTCAATATATATGCTAATTTGTTTCATTTATACAAATAGTCTTAGTTCATTGCGAAGAAAATTTTAGGGATTATCTATTTGTTTCTTTTTTGTAAGAATCTTTTTGGTTTATGTCTTATACTGAGTAACTACTTTGGAGATAATGATACACAATATAATAACTGTAAGAAAAAGCAAGAAGAAAGAAAACCAGAACCAAACTAAACCAAAACAAAACCAATAACAGACACAACTTAACTCAAAAAGTAGAGAATTTTACACAGATTTTTGTTGTTACTTCCTAACAACCTTAAAAATATGAAGTTACACATACATAATCAAAATGGAAAATTTCACTTATTTATTGACTCAGTATTCCTAGTTTGAAATGGGGATTCATTTTCTGTAGCCTCAATTGTTTCGAATTTCACCAGTAAAGCACAACGTATAATTAACTATAAATCCTAGCACTCCATAATGTTATTTTTACTTTAGTTGAAATAAATCGTATGTGTAAAAATGACTGACAGTCACTTTTCTCTCTGTCTCCCTCAATGTAAATTCCACAAAATTAGGGAACTTAACTTTTAGGTCAAATTTGTCTTCTCAGTCCCGAGAACCCTTTTTGAATAGAGTAGCCCTGCGTTACAAGATTGTTGAATGAGTGAACTATGAGAAGTTTTTAAAATAAAAATCTTTATACTATGCTATGATATGTAAATGCTCTCTTATTCTATAATTCAGGCTTTTCCCTTAGTGTGTTGACCTAAGCCTTTTAGAGTGACAATTATTTCTTTTTAAATTTTTGTTGGCTTTTTGGACTGGCTGTGTGAGTGCATGTAAATAAGCACTCTCAATAAATTCTCCATGATGGCCAATTGCCAGGCCCCAGACAATTTTCTCCTTCCTTCCTCTCTCCTCCTCCTCTTCTTCCTCTGATTCTCCTATTTATCCTCCTCCTCCTGCTATTGTTTTTCATCACCTAGGTGAAACATTGTGTTTAACCTCTCTAAGTTAAAATAATATGAGATGAATCAACTATGATAAAAAATAAATCTATACTTAATGATGGTGAGTAAATATATTGCTGATAGAGAAATAATATGAATAAGGTTTGAAATGGAACTAAATAATGTTGAAATGAAATCTCTTCCTTGAAGTCATATAATAATAATATGTCTTAGAAGAGTAGCAGGAACTAGCAGAAAACACATTTAGAGTTGGTGTTTGTTTGCCACTGTCTAAAGGACAGTGAGCTAAGAATACCCCACTCTCTACACAAGTATCTTGTTCTGTGAAAAGGAAAGAACTTGGAAGCACTATCTATTGTTCTTTTTGCTGAACTCGTGTTGAATATTTTGTGATTCTTTTGTTTTGCGAGGGTTACTTCGAACTCACAAAAGGAGTCATGAGAGACTTGAGTTTTCTCTTTAAAAATGATGTCGTTTAGTCTTGTAATTAGTTGTCATTCTTTTTCTATCTCTTATGATGATAACTGATTTCTGTGAGACTAGACTAACAAAGCAAGTTTCTCTAATGTAGAGTCAAGATGTACCCCAGCTTCAGAAAACCACAGCAAAAATGCCACTTGTAAAACTTAGCACCCACTTCCTTCCACAGGTTTTCTTCTTTACATCGATAGAATGGTACCATATAGCAGTACTCAGAAATGTTACAATTAATGTACTTCTTTTCCTGGGTCGGATATTGAATTCATTCTCTCTTAATAAGTCAAATAATTTGCTTCCCAATGCATTTTATTGTGAGCTTGATGATAATTCCTTAATACATATCTGTAATGAACAAAACTTCTGTGTACTGAGAATAAAACTGCATGTTATAAGTTGCTTTAATGGATAAATCATTTACAGAAATTTCACCATCTGTTTTGCATCTAAATACAAATTCAAAAGAAATGTTATTTGTGTAAAATGCAATGCTCACTGTATTCTAAGTGATAGGACTTTTTTCCCCCCACAGTAATAAACATTTGTTATTCTGTCACATTTCAAATACACATCAGCTTAGTCAATGTCTCTTTCTTAATGTGGTGAATAACATTTTATGGCAAATGGATTCATTGTACAAGTCAGGATGTGGATAGAATAAGGGCGCATGGAAGCCAGCTGCTTCGCTAGTCATACTCCAAGAAGACATTTCACTATTAAGTACATGTATTTTTGCCTAGGGCTTCATAACAAGAAAACTTGATTTTAAATCTGATTATTCTCAAATTAATGATCCTAAATATTTACATATTTGATTATATATTTAAATATTTCTCCACTACATATTTAAGAACAAAAGGAATGATGACACATGATTAGCACCCTTTTAAACATTTCTTTAATTAGACAAAAATCTACATGTCTTCTTCAAGTCATAGTTTTTTATTTTGATCTATTGAGAATACTGGCTTTTTATACTTGTTTCTTTTGAAACAAAACCAAATTTGACTTTAGCATGTGCATTCATTTACATCTTACTTAAAAAGATTCCCATTTATTTTTAAATTATCCCATTGCTAAGCTGGATTTGGTAGTCTTTGAAGCGACAAGATCCTGCCAAATCTTACTAAATGAATGACCTTTTTATTACGTTTCAATCCTTACATTAGCTTTCCTTGTTATTGTCTTGTATATTACTAAGTCTTATTTGAAAGGAGAAAAATTGAAGTCTTGTGAGGGCCTAATTAACCTATTTTTCTAGTCTCATCTCCAGCATGCTGCTTCCAGTATGACTTCTAGTTCTAGTCTTTGTGCTTTGATAATAGCTTTCTCTTATCAGCAGTGGCACTCAAATCCATTTTCTCTTTGCTCCCAATACAGAATTCCTTTAAGTATACGTATTTTAACTCTCTGTCCTTTTTAAAGCACTTTTTCAAGGTAACATAATCCAGTGTTCAGGCTTCTGACTAATAATCACTGTAGCATAGTAGAAAAATTGAAAGTAAAATCCCTGAGTGGCAAAGAAAATAGTGGCCATCAACTGGTTGATATTACCTGGAAATTCATGGAGCTCTCCCTGTGTGCTTAGATTCGGATCCAATGACTGGCTTCAAAGATCTCATAGTTTTTGTGTCCATGCAACACAAAAAACCAACTGTAAAGTACATTTGTAATGCCCTTCAACAGTACAGAGCAGAAATGAGCAAGCTTTGCCTGTAAAGATCGAGTAGTAAATATTTTAGCTTTGTGAGCACTATGCTACATGTTGCAACTATTCAACTACAGTCATAGTATGGAAGCAGCTGTAGAAAATACTTAAAGAATAAATCTGTATGTGGTTTAATAAAGCTTTTTTTGTGTGTGTGCTGGGGATTGAACTCGGGGCTAAATCCCCAGCACCAATAAAACTTTATTTATAAGACTACATAGCAATCTGCATTGGTTCCACTGGCTGTAGTTTGTCGACCCTGGTAGAATATGTTTAGTGGAAAATGATTGTCCAGGCAGAGATGAGATTGGTGAGGCCTAAGGAGAATTTTTAACTAAGCTAATTTGTATGGTCCCTTTCCAAGGCCAAGGTCCCTTATACATATAGTATATGTATAAACAAAAGGGCATTTGTGTGTATGTATCTATAAATACACGTGTGTGTGAGGGGGTTAATGTCGTTGATTAATACTGATATCTCTTTTAATTATGAATTAACTACGTTCTCTTCTTGCTGGTTGGTGTGTTGGTTAACTGTAGGAATCGATGTGACTGGATTAAGAATTAGCTGGAGAACTGGTAAAGCGTTGCTTCCGGTTGTGGCAGTGAAGTCCGCCCAGAGAAAGCTGCTGTTTCAGATGGGCAGTGGACAGGCGATTTTCTTACTCTCTCCTGGAGCTACAATACTCTTCTTCCTCTGCACTTGGACATCTGAGCTTCAGCCTTTGGATTCTAGGGTTTCCACTGGGGCCCTCCAGGTCCTCAGGCGTTCAACCTTAGCCTGAGGGCGACACCATTGCTCTTCCTGGTTCTAAGACCTTCAGTCATGGATTGGTTGTTCCGCCAGCATCCCAGGGTTTGCAGCTTGCTGATGACCTGTTGTGGTACTTCTCGGCCTTCATAATCGTGTGAGACAACTTCCCGAATAACTCCCTTCACTTCATCCATTATATTGATTCTGTCCCTTTTGAGAATTTTGACTAATACAAATGATATTTTAATGGCTGTGGACATTTTCAGTTCCAACTATGGAGCAGTAGTTTGGAGGATATGTTTAGTTTGGATTGAGTAAAATGTATGGTTTTCTCTTAAAGAGTCATGAGTATGAGTTCAGTCAAAAGATCTAATCCACACTGTGGTTTGAAGGTGGGAGTCTCATATAAAGAATTTTAAACTACAAAGTAGGAGGATAAAGATGAACATGTTAACAGAAACCCACCAATGGTTTAGGGTCGAGGGGGGTTATCAAAAAGGACAAACCTGGAACAGAACCCCTTTCTCAAGCTGGGTCGAGACACTTACGAAGAAGGAGGGATGGCAACTCGGTGGATTGGTAAAGAATTTCTCCGGGTTGCTGGCGCCAGAGGAAATTTGCAATCACCAGGCAGGCAGGAAGCAATCACGCAGGGTACAGGCAAGCGGCAGCCGGTACGCGTGTGCACAGGTGTCAGTAATGCTCTTTGAAAGCCTGGAGCGTGAAGTGTTCCTGTTGGGAGGGCTGTAGGATATTAGTCACCAGGCCCCCGCAAATAAGAAAGATAAGTTTGTTTGTCTGCTTTTACAAAAAGCAAAAGCACAACAGTTGAAATCAGAAAATAAAATTCCTTCTTTTTTGCAATATTTCACAAGAAACTTCTAATTAAAAAAAAAAAAAAATTAACATTGTGCTAACTGGTAAAGAAACCACATTTAAACAGCCCAGATCGATTTTCCCAGAATAGGCAACGAAAAGTTATTTTAGAGCCAGGAAGCAATAAACAGCACACTCTTGTGTGTGCAAAAGTGATTGCTAGACATCTGAATGCAGAAGAGCTTTCCCGGTACTCGTCATTTCCCCTTGCTGATTCTCTCTGTGTCAAGACAGGGAAGCTCTGAGACAGAGGTCACACTGTGATTTACATCTGTCCTATGGTGTCTGGTGCCAGAAATATGTGGGTGGCGTCGGGAGAAACATGCCTGGAGACTAACAGACCCAGAAAGTAGTGAAACTTATTTTTGTGTTTCTCATGTACATAAAATTGCATTTTCAGGTCCGTAAAATTCGTTGTAATTTCAATAAAACCAAGGCATTAAACTCTATGAAATTCCTAAAAGTATGTCTTACAAATACTAAATAAGGAAATATGGGACCATGTACGAAAACTGTCAAGATTTTTAGTAGCCCAGATAAAACACCTAATAACCACAAAATACTTTCTACTCAAAACCCACATCTATTGTGTGAACTTGTTCTTTGTCATGATTTGTACTTTTGGTGCTGTTTTGTAGTTGAAATCATATGTATTGCATGAGTTTAATTAACTAAACTAATTATGCAACAAACTTTGTGGTGGTGCATTTTATTCCTGTTCCGTTTCCTATTTTCCCAGCACTTCTCAAAGAGTGGAACATGAATGCTTGCTTAATGAATGGGTGGCTTAAAGTACCATATTTCTATCCTTATTAGTGAGCTAAACACACAATTCTTAATTTTTAGTCTTTCTGCTCACCAAAATGAATGTTAGTGACCAGATATCTCCAGAGATCTATTCAATTCAAAGTGAGAACATTACTTTCTTTTATGATTCAGGATGGGATAAAGAGAATCAGAATATTAAAACATTTTTTATACTTATTTCATTGTTCCCAAAGCTCTTCTTTAAAATTATCTTGCTATAAATTAGTTTCTTCCTTACATTTTTTATAATGCAGAAGAGTGAGCTGAGAGAAAACACGTAATAGATTGAACTTCTGAATTGTAACTTTAAACTATAGAGATTTAGATATGTGCTTATTCAATAAACTGAAATGGCCAGAGACCCTACATTTTGTTCTGTTTATTGTTGTACAATCTGTTAAAGAATTACTGTTACCTTGAGATTGGAATCTGAAGGAACCATTCAAAAGCCCTTTCATAACTGACTGTCCTATTCCCTCTCTTCGACCTTTGTAACTTTTTAATACCATATTTTCAGACTAATACGTGCCCTGGACTGCAAGTTGAAAAGTTTCTCATTATGTCTAGAGAAATGACCACCCCTATAAAAACATGACAATGCAAATGTTTTTCAACAATGTCTTCAAAGCACTTCATAATGCCTGGTTTATCCTGATACTTTACTTCCCGAAGACAAGTTGGAGATATGGTTTAATCTGCCTTTGGCATAAGCATCTTTAATGTCCAAACTCTCACTCTTACATGATGCAAACCAAGAATATAAAAGAATTGCACAGTTCCACTGACATTCATGGGAGCTGATTATTTTGGGTGATTTTATGTGCCAGCACAAAGCAGAACATGAAGCAGAACAAGATGACTGAAAGATCATTGCTTTTTCAAAGGTCATCAGAAAAAAGAGCTGGAGGGACTGAAGCCTGCCAATTTAAGCAGGTCCACTTTGATGCTTGAGTGCTACAGAATTTAATTTTTGAATAATCTAAAGATGCTTTTCTACTTACTTTTATTAAATCACTTAATGTCTGAAATTTAAGCAATTCAGGGTTGAATAGCTTAAAGGAAAACTAAAACTCATCTGCTGAGTTATTTTTGTTAAAGATCAGAAAAAGCAATAACATTGAGATAATAAAAATGACACCAATAATAGGATAATACCACATAGCAATGTTTTAAATGCTAATTTATTTAACTGTATACGATCTACTGGTAACAAGAAGATGGAATTCACCTAGAAATATCTTTGTAATTTTCTTTCTATCATGCATAACCCCAGCACAATACTGGAGTGCTTAGAACTAAAGATTAAATAAATCGAATACTCATTTATTACAAAGTAACGGCCTGATTGAAATACCTTCGTTTACACAGGTATATAAAAGGGGTACAGTGGAGAGTATAGAACTCTGCATCATGGTTTGACATCCACACAAACAACTGATGGGCTCTTCAGATTGAAATTAAAACACACGTGTTTTGTTTTGTTTCTGGCTGTACAATTACACTCTCCTATTTTAGTAAAAAGTAATTTAGTCAATAATATGTTCATATTTTCAAAAAAAAAACTTTTTCAAATCTGGAAAGTACATCTAATATTCATTTTTATTAGTATATATTTGGGACACACAATGAATATATTCATTGTGGGATATGGTTACATATACATATTACATCTTAATCCTTTTTTATTCCCCTTTCCTCTTCTGCTCCTATCCTCAGATCCCCTTGTCCATCTCCAGAAAGTCTATCTCCCTATTCATAGAAAACTTGGGGTTTCTTTTATAAGAAATATGATGTTATTTTTAACCTTCTGAATCTGATTTATTTTATTTAACATTTTGGATACAAAGGACACCAATTTTATATCAATGAGTCAAATTTATCCTTCTCTATGGATGACTCTATTGTACATATATCACACATTTTCGTTATCCATTCATCTTTCAGTGGGCATGTATTCCACTTCCATAATTTAGCTATTAAGAAGTTTGCTGGGATGAACATGGATCTGCATGTACCATTCCAATATGATACCCAAAAGAGGTATAGCTGGATCAAAAAAAAATTTTAGATTTTTGAGGAATCTCCATACTGATTTCCATACCAGTTGTACCAGTTTACATTCCCACCAACAGTGTAGCAGGGTTCCTTTTTTATTTCCTGCAATGTCACCAACGTTTATTGTTTTTGAGTTCTTGATGATAGTATTCTTTATGGACTAAGATGATGTCTCACTATTGTCTTGGTTGACACTTCTCTAATGGCCAAAGATACCTAACATTTTTTCTCAGTACCTATTGGTCATTTGTACTTCTTTCGAGAAGTGTCTATTTAGCTCTATTTCCCACTTTTTTATTGATTGGGTATTTAATTGGGGGGGATGTAATATTTTGAAATCTTTGTATAGTCTAGATATTAGTGCTCTGAGGAGCAGCAAGCAAAATCATTTTCCATTCAGTGGGCTGTCTCTTCATTTTGTTGTTTCTTTTACTGTGCAGACATATTTAAATCTGATGTATTGTCATTTATTGTTTTAGTATTATTCCTGAGGCAACTGTGGTTTTGTCCATCAAGTCTTTGCATATGTCTATGTCTTTCGGAGATTTACCTAATTTATTTTCCCAGCAGAATTGGTGTCTCTGTTTTAATATGTAGGTTTTTAATCATTTTGATTTGATTTTAGTACAAGGTAAGACTTATGGGTTTGATTTCTTTCTCTTCATGTGTATATATAATGTTTACTCTTTTATGGGGGTGTGCTGGGGATCGAACTCAGGACCTTGTGCTTGTTAGGCAAACACTCTACCATTTGAGCTAAATCCCCAACCACTCGATAGCCAGTTTTCCACAGTCATTTGTTAAAAAGTCTGTTTTTTCCAGTATATGTTTCTAACACCTTTGTCAAAGATCAGATGACCAAATGTTCCTGACATTCTTTTTGAATTCTATTCTGTTCCATTGATTCGCGTGTCTTTTTATGCCAATGCCATGTGGATTTTATCACTGTAGTTTTGAAATATAACTTGAAATGTGGGATCGTGATGCCTCCTACTTTCCTCTGTTTGCCCCAGATTGCTTTTGCACTGGACCTCTTCTGGTTCCATATAAACTTTAGGATTTTTCTCTATTTCATTGAAGACTTCTGTTGGTATTTTGATTGGGATTGCATTACATCTGTATATCATTTTTTGCAACTGACTATTTTGAAAATATTCACTCTGTCTATCCAAACACAAAGGATGTCTTTCCATTTTCTGATGTTTTCTTCAATCTCTTTTTACAGAGTACTATAATTTTCTCTAAAGAAAAGAGGACTTTCACTTCCATAGTTATGTTAATCCCTAAATATTTGCATTTTATGTAAACTTGTGAATGGAGATCTTCACTCCTAGCGGGCTATTTGTCAGCATATAGAAGCACCACTGATTTTTGTGTGTTATTTTGTATCCCACCACTTTATTGAATTTGCTTATTCCAAGTCTTTCAGTGGTGTTTCTGGGGTCCTCTTCTTGAAGGATCAAGTCATCTGACAATAAGCATAGTTTGACATCTTCACTTCCTACTCAAATTCCTTTCCCTTTACTGTTTTTCTTCTCTGATTGCTCTGGCTAAATTTTCTAGTACCGCAGTGAGCAGAAATTGTGAGACTGGATAGCATTGTCTTGTTCCCAACTTGAGAGGGAATACTTTCCCCCATTTAGTCTGATGTCGAAAGTGTATTTGTCATTAATGTTTATAAATGGACTCAGGTAAGATGCTTTTTTATATATTTCATCAAGGTTTTTATCATAAATAGATGTTGGAATTTCATCAAGGGCTTTTCTCTGTCTATTGGGAAAATTATGTTATTTTTGTCTTTGCTTCTGTTTATGTGTTCTATTACTTCTATTGGTTTGGGGGTATTGAGCCAGATTTGCAACCTTGGGATCAAGCCAGCATGGTCATGATTTGTTACATTCCGTTTGCCAGTGTCTCTCTGAGAATTTTTACATTTATGCTTTTGTTAGGAGATTGGTCTGTAGTTTTCTAAGTCCTTTTTTAAGTTATGATATCAGGGTGCTACTAACTTCCAGGATGAATTTGGCAACTCTCCTCCCTTTCCAGGTTCAAAGAGTTTCCTGGGAAATACCCAAGTAAGATCACTTTGTTAAGTGCTGTTAAATACAAAGTAGTCCGGTTGTTCTACCCCTCAATTCTCTATTCTGAAATAGAAAATTTAAGAATCTGACTGTTTCTGTGAGTCTAGCCCTTTCATCCATCGAGGATTTGGGGCAGGAGGCCAATAATTCCATGACCTAACAGTTAATGCAGTATGTAAATCTTATTCAGATCTGTAGCCAACAATAATAAAAAATAAAAACCAAAAACAAACAAGGTATCTTACTAAGTATTTGATACGAAGAGATTATTTTAAACAATTTTTAAAGTGATAGTAATCATTTTATGGTATGTTAAACTAAGCCTCTATGTTTGGGAGATTCATATCGAAGGGTTTATGGATATGATTATATCACATTTAGAATTTGTTTGCAAATAAAAATAGAAATTGATAGGGAAAAAGAATGGCTGTGTTAGTTAATTTTAACTGTCAACTTGATTGGTGAAGGAGATTCCTGGAGAGGTGACTGGGTTATGGGCACCGTATGAAGCAGTGTATTAATCCACAGATGTGTCCTCAGTGAACATACTGTTAGGAGGCGGGCCCCACTTGCAGGTGGATCACTGGGGACGAGAATGCACCTCTCAGTCCCACTTTTCTTTTGCCTTCTGTTTTCTGGCCAAGCGAGCCATTTTGCTTCATCATGCCTTCCTCTAACGATGTTCCTGCCTTGGAGCCAGCCTACCATGGACTGAAACCTCTGTGAACGTGAACCAAATCACACCATCCCTCCTTTAAGTTGTGGGTGTCTGAGATTTTTCCCAGCAGTGGAAAAACTCACCAACAGAGTACAATGGTTTTGGCTAGTTGCTGTGGCTAGGAGATAGAAGATAGAAATTAACTATACTAATATATTGCGATTTTTATAGACTTAAAATGTTCCATGATAAGAGTATTTAAAAAGTGTACACCAGATTACAAGCAAAGTACTTGTGTTAAAAAGCAACAAGCAATTCTGGTTGTGCATCCCTGTAATTCTAGCACTCTGAGAGGTTGTGGCAGGAGGATCCTAAGCTTGAGTCTGGAGAGGGCAGTCTAGTGGCTTAGTAAAATCCTGTCTCAAAATGAAATCAATGAATTCATTAAAAGGCTGGGGATGTAACTCTGTGCAGAGGTCTTGGGTTCAGTCCTTAGTATCACAAACACACACAAAACTCTTTTATGTCATTTTATGGCCAGGAAAAGAATGACTGGAATTTATTTATATAATTCAGTTCCTAATTTCTAATCCCACCATCTTTTACTTTCTCACTTTCATTCGAAACTGACTATACTCCAAACACTTGAGGCCGACTGTGTATAAAAACTTTGGTACCGACCAGCCCTTCTGTTTGTAATGTGCTTGAAACACCTTCTTGGTTCCCAATCTTCACACCTGTAACAACTCTCTGTTCCTCAGGGGGGGGTCCCTTACTGACCCCACTTCCAACAGCAGCTCTTCTAACACGTTGCTGACTTTGACTTGGTTGCAACGTTTATTCATTTCATCTAACATTTTAACATTTTTTAAATCTCTCTATTGACTCTCCCAAATATACGGTAAACCCAAATAGGGCTGAGATTCTTAATCTATTTTCTTTCCTGCTGGATCTCTAGTGCCTTCAAGGAATTCGCTAAGTATTTTTGTATGAAATAAATGAACCAAGTTATCACTAAACATGAAGTTGGTATATGTGTTTGTTTTTGCTATTATGCCCGTTATGTTATTGATTTTTTTGCCACTGCAAAATATTGTCATATCATTCTCCTGTTGCCTTTTTATATTTGTCCTTTTAGGTAAATAGGATACAATAGGATGCTATTTTACATGTAAAAAAATAGAATATTATTCATTGACTATATTACTTTACATTTGAATTTTTATTATTTTTTAAATTTACAAACAAAACAACGTGAGTTCATTCTGTAATCTAGCTTCACTGGACTGGAGTTTTTATATTACCAGAAGTAGGTAACACGGTCTCATTGTAGGTTTCATTGTGAATATACTCTATCAGATTATTTACTTTAATTTTTAAATAAGGTTCTTTATTATGTTCCTCATTTAGACTGTGAGATATCTTTTCTTTTATATCAAAACCTGCCATACCTGAATATGACACTGAAATACCAAAAAATGATTATGGAAAGTTACTTTTAATAAAATACTTTTTCTTTATAGGTAGAATATTACATGAATTAAACTTAGGACACCGAAACATTAAGAGACAGTTCAAGATCATCTGATGATTTAAAGAATGAGCCTGCATTTATTTTATAAAATAAAATAATAGTTGGACATGGTGGCACATGCTTTTAAGACAGCACTCTGGGAGGCTGAGGCAGGAGGATCACAAGTTCTAGCCCAGTCTGAGAAATTTAGTGACTTAGCAAGACTCTATCTAAAAATGAAAAATAAATAGTGCTGGGGATGTTGCTCAGTTTGAAGGCTTTGGACTCAGTCCCCAGTGAGAAAGAAAGAAAAAGAAAAAAAGAAGAAAGAAAGAAAGGTAGGAAGGAAGGAAGGAAGGAAGGAAGGAAGAAAGAAAGAAAAAAAGAAAGAAAGAAAGAAAGAAAGAAAGAAAGAAAGAAAGAAAGAAAGAAAGAAAGAAAGAAAGAAAGAAAGAAAGACAAGCCCATTTTCTTTAATGGTATTCCAAGGCACACCCACAAAGTTTCAATGCCTGACAACTTTCGCTTACCTCCACTATACATACACACAGGATAACTTCTTTTTTTTTTTTTTTTCCACACAGGCTAACGTCTTCATTGCTCCCATCATATCTATTACTTTCTTTGCTTTTCTCTCTGTGAATTTGTAATAAAGTGTTATATATTGGATATGGGCTGAGTTAATTCTTATAAGAGGACGAAGTTTGAATTCCTAGCAATCAGCATCTCATGGATACTTTGGAGTGTCATTCAACCCAGCACCAATGAGAGAACAGTGTGCATTTTGAATGTCCACACAGAGGTGTGTTCTAATCATTTCACATGCAGACAAAGAGTAGCAGCATCAGAGAGAGTAATGGATGCCACTTTTCTTCTGAAGTAGACAACAAAGATCAGTCATCCCCTATCCTGTTTAGAGAACAAAATTAATTGGGACTGAAGTTACTCTCTGTGTAATATAGGTCGTCTTAAAATTTAACTTAATTATAATTTTGGAGTAAAATAATAGCACTTAAAAGAAATCAATGTGACTTAAATTCCAGTGATTTACATATTTAAGGTCTCTATGATCACAGAAGTAACCGATTATATTCTTGTTTAAATGTTACAAATCAAAGAAGAACTGGCAAAATCAGTGAATGTCCAATATCAGTGCCCACATTCCACCAATTTGTACTTCTATGAATGAATGTTATTTGCATTGCTATTAGTTTTCCATATGTTAATTTTCATCTTTACAGAGTTGGAAAAACTCCTAGTCAAAGATGAATACAAAATGGTAGCTAACTAGATGGATAAACCAGCCAGAGTACCCACAAAATTGCAATACCTGACAGCCTTCTTTGCCTCCACTATGCATCTGGTTTATGATCAGATGTATTGCATGTGAAAGAGAAAATACAGAAGAGACTGATACTGTTTTAAGCACATTGCATATTTTCTAAACAAGACAGGCATCTGAGAGTTCTCTCCAGAGCATCTTTGTAAATTCTCTAGAGTTCCCAATTGCTGAGACATGTCGGAGCAATTTCTTTAATGGGCTAATGCATTATTTTCTGGATGTTAACTTTCTCTTTGTTCTGCCTCTGGAAATCAGGAGATAATTTCAGCTTTTCTTCATTGACGTTTGCACTACTTTTTTTTTTTTTAAAACAGATCCTGAGGCAGCTCAGGTTATCTATCACAGGGCCCGCATATGGTCCCCGTAAAACATGACTCTCTCTCCTCTCTTAACAAAATTTGGGATTGCAGACTTCCCGATGAAACTACTTTAATCTCATTTCTTGTGTAAGTGGCTTGCAATCCAATTGCTTATCTGTTATTCACTTAGAAGGGACTAAGACACGCATGTGTGCATATTGCCGGGGTTATACACCAATATCATTAAGCATTCCTAGGTAAGCCCCATTTCCAGCACTGGGGGCCATGTGCAGTGATCACGAGGTCTGCAAAATTCCCTAAGGCCAAAGAGAAATTCTTTCCTAGGCAGGAGTAAATAAAGATGGAAGACACTGCGTGTTCGGCGAGTGTGATGAGAAGTTAGAATTATCTTAGCCTTTGAAACTTTTTCGAGTGGGACATGTTCTCTGCGGGGAGGGTCTGCTACGGAAAGGGCAGCCCACTTTCCAGGACGATGCTGGCTTTGGCAGAGAGTGAGTCAAGGTTCAAGAATATGGAGGAAGGGCAGAGATGTAAAGTTTGGTCGAGTCAAGCTAGCTGTTTTGTACAGATTGGCCAATGTGTATAAACGTCCAGATAATCACTTGTGAGGTGAAGAAGAAAGTCTGGAGGATCGGTGCTTGTCATTACTAAGTAAGAGGGGCATCGATGGATCTTATCTAAACCGTACGGGAAATACGGGCTCTTTGCAGTTACGCTATTGGAGGAACACAGAAATTGTCGGTACTCTCTTCTGAGTAAAGGGTTCAGGGAAAGTTTGACCCTGTGGCTTCACATCACTTATGTAATCTGAGCACCATATCTATCATCAAAATGTTCTCTGAGAACCTTCTCCAAGAGAAAAAACAAGGCTATTTGATCACATTTTTGCAGGAAACCAACCCACCCCCCCAAAAAAAAGCAATCTTGCAAGGGACCCTGGAAACAAAACTGTCTTTGGCAGCTCTATTTCTGAGAAGGCCCAGAGCTCTAGGCCCTTGAAATGAGGCCATGTAGCTGAAACCTTTAATGCATCTTTGCTAAGCTTCCCCATGTGGATAATCGTAGGCAATTCTAAGTCCGTAAAGAATATTGTTGCCTTACAGAAAACTAGAATGCTCCCATGTAGGAAGAAGCAAAGTGTAGCCTATTAGTCTGAGCACTGGCCTGGAAGATAAAACTTCAGTGTTCTATTTACAGCCCCAATCGTGATTTGCTATAGTCACTTGGGTCTCCCCTGCCTCAGCCTCCATGTTTCTCCAAGTTCTTTGCAAAAGCATTTCACAAGCTCTGTGGGGCAGGTAAAACAGCAAACAACCAATACGAGACACTGTGTGTATATTAATAAATGTAAGCACTGATCTATTAAGAATTGTAAAAAGACGAAATATATGCTTCTTAAAATACGTATGATTCATTAAAATAAAATATTTTATTGATTGCTTACCATATTCCAGACTTTAACTCAACATCTGTAGGTATATTTCTTCATTTAAGACTGACAACAATGAAGGCCGACACCACTTTTACTTCCATTGTACGGAGAGCCAAGTGAAAGAAGCAGAGGTTAAATAATTAGCCCAAGTTCAGATGCTAGAGAAGTGAGGTTTTGTATCTAGGTGCTTTCACTTCACTCATTCGCTGTTGGTACCTAATCAAAATGAAAAGTCTAACACAATCAGAGTTTCAATTAACTTTCTGAATCAAGAATTGGTCCATCTGGTAGATCTTCAGTGAATAATGGTTTTAGGCATATCAGTCTCTAGACCGAGTAAGAGAAAGACGGGAGCATACAGAGTTCTGACTCAGATTTGAAGGAGAGAGCCTACATGTTCAGCTTTCATAATTAAATGTCATCTCTGGTTAGACAATGTGCCCCTCCCCTGTGCAAAATCTGAAGAGATGCACATCTTTATAATTGATATTTCTGGTAATTAATATTATGGTGAGTAATATTATTTTACAAGCTGCTCTTTAGAGGGTTAATGAGGAGAGCTTTAGCCTATAATTCAGTCCTCAAGATAATTCTAGAGTAAATGGGAACATTATATGTTAATAGATTCATTTATCACAGCACTCTAAAGCCTGATAGATTGTACAATAGCTCACTATGCCTATTTGTCATGCTCCTACAGGCGCACACAGAATCTGCGGCATTTGTGAGTTTATGATACTATATTGAAGAGTTTATCATTAAGTATTGTATTTCTGGTAATTTCTACAAATGACAGGTAGGTAATTAAGGTAATTAGCTCTTCTAGAAAATAAAACCATTGATTTCTGTTTACCGAAAAGATCAAGCAAAATGTGAAAGCTTGAAATTGCCCATGTAATCGCCTGTCTTGTATAATGCAAATACAAACTAAAATGATTCAAAGTCTGAACAATAGAAACTGTGTCCCTAGAATTTATAGCTCCATTTAGTCTATATGGTGGATCATTCTTGAGTTCTTCAAGCTGTTTTCTGATTAAGGAATAAAACTTAGTAAGAATTATAGTCACATTTACTTCACAGAAGGCAGCAGCCTTGAATTCAGTGAAAACTCAGTATCCCAGAGCAAAACTTGATTTTAAAAATGATCTAAAGGAATGAAGAAATGTGGAAATTAATTTACTAAGGTAGGCCATATGCTCCATTTTCCACCATTTGTTTTCTGAGAGTTCAGAACCACTGACGTTGTTCAGCAAGTTTATAACTCTCCGTTCCTCCACAGAGAAAGACGGGTGAACTGGTGCTTTACAGATGGAGCTCGTCAATACCTTTCGTATTTGTTATTCTCTTTCCTGGCAATGATACAGGTATATTTAAAAATAAACCTTGTCCTTTGTGATGACCATTTGGGCTAAAGTATTCAGAAGGAGGAGTATTTAGTAAATTCATTCACAAACAAGAAGGAAATTCTCACTCCTATTTTTAAATCTTAATTGTTTAATTGGAAAATGGGTGTGATACAAATGAAGCAACATAAAATCTTTGTTCATAGAGAAACAAAGAGTCAGGAAAGAAACTCATAGAGTTAGGTTCTAGAATCTTAGAGATTAGCCAATTCACTGAAAGTTTTAGTAGAATATTCTAAATAACTAAAAGTGAAAAAGAAGATTTTCATAAACGGAGACAGTCCACATTTAACATCAGGTTTTGTAGTGTTAAGGTTCAGTTGTACAATGCAGCAACCTAAATTATTGTCAAAAATACTTCATGGTCTTTGTGAATATTATTACATATGTACAAGTAATTATTATTATGAATACTAGTAAATACAAAGTTCTCCTATTCTTCACTTAGTATTCAAGACGTATCAGGAAGGGTTTTGGCTAGGATTAATTAATTAAATTAACTAATAAGACAATTGTCCTCTCAGCAGTTCTAAGTAAGTACATCAGACTCCAATGTACTAACTGTTCCCACATATTTTGAGCATTTTAAGCCACCTAACCATTACTTGTATTTATCTCTTTAGTTTAAATTCCTGCTCCTGTTTCTGGGTTCGCATCAGAAGCTCTTCCTCCACAATACTTTCTGTTCTTTCTCCATTGACTGATGTTCTGGATCCCCAAAGCTTTGCAGTTCTTGTCTTTCTCTGACCTCATCTTTTTCTGAAGTTGTTTGTTAATATGTCAAAAGAAAAAAAAAAAAAGGAACCTGATTTTATGGAACATTCACGGCAGATTTCCTATTGTAATAGAATCAAAGTTTAAACTAGACCGAAGCTATCTGCCAGTACCACCATATTTCCTTAGCAGTCTTTTTTTTTTCTCCCTTAAAACTTCAAGAAACATTCTAGGAATTCATTATGATACAAATGGATGAATTATAGAGCAGCTGTCATTGTGTGTGTGAGGAGAGTCTTAGTTTTCCCCTCGGCCCTTGAAGGCTAAGGACACTCACATGTCTTTGCTGTTCAGTCCCTCAGCGCCTTTACCGGTAACCTCTGTGCATAGTCTTCTTCAGATCTTCTGACAACTTTTGTCAGCTTCTGTTTCCCACCAGAAACTAGATCCACTCAGAGGAGACATCGATCTTTTTCATTGTGTTTAATTCTAGTGTAAGAAGCCCCAGTCTGGATCTTTTTCAAGTTTTGGAATTTAGTATTTTATTTTAAATTTATAGATCTGAAAGATTATTTTAGCCCATTTGTTTTCCAATAGTTCTTTTTTTAACCTTTTAAAAAATTACTTAACTTTCTCTCTTAAATTAATATATTCCTTCATTTGCTTTCTTCAGTTTTATGAATTTCTAGTCTAATGAGCGTTAAAGAAGTTTTCTGCCTGGTTAGCACACATAGAATATGAGTTTTATTTGGTGGGGAAAGGTTATGAGATGGAACGATGGTGTAGTTGTGTCCCTTTGTTTTTTCCCAACATTGTGCTGAGTGGTCCTTTGCCCATTTACCACTACTATGGAGGAGAAGGAAAACTACAAAATGACCAACTCCATGTAGTTAGACATTAGTGGGCCTATGGGACAAAGGGGATCCAAAGTAGCATGCTTCGACTGTTTTAGTTAAGTGAAGAAACAAAGACCTTAGTGTATAATATATTTATAATCATTTGTTGGGTCTTAGACCCAAGAGAGTCCCATGGAGCACAGTGACATTTTAAGGTTTGGCACTGTGCACAATCATTCTGATTCCTGACCAGCTAGGTCTCTATTTCCAAAATAAGATACACAGCTTTCCCGGTTGCCTTGGTCTATGACCCAATGACACCAGAAAGGGGAATATGCTTTAAACACCATTCCACCTTGGGCCGAGAACTGATTGAGATTAGAACCTTTTCTTTTGTAAATTTCTTTAAATTTCTTTCATGATTAAGGCCCCTGAGAGAACACTGACCATCTGAAAAGAACCAAGAAGGCATTTTGCAATTCCGAAGTAACCTTTAAAATAAATGTCAATAAATATCATGATCATGACAGTTCCCTGAAACCCAGGAGTAACTGTCGTGTACATAAAGTGCATCCAAACGCCAACTTGCTGCAGATGCCTACATGGCGCTGCCTGCCTTCTCGTTTGAGGTTGTAAATCTCTCTATGATCAGCTTTATAATTTCTACTTGTAGGTCTGCACAGCTGCCTATTTATCTGAATTCTTTCATCAAAGGCATGAAGGACCAAGGACTAGGCTTCCCTGTGATACACTGAACTCTCCCCAGGGAATGATGCAAACGGAACAACCCTTTCCGTGTGTTTGCCTGGAGTTCACTGGCCTGTCGGAGTGCCCAGAGCCTGGGTGCTCAGTACAGAGCCGTCTGGAAAGACAGATTCTCTAGTTGCTGCCCCAGCAGTTTGGGGAAAACCAGGGCATCTGGGAACCACTTCCTAACTGTTTCTTGGACCCCAGAAAGGGGAATGCTGGGGAACCGGACTTCAGCACTAGTGAGACATGGGCAGCAGCTGCACAGGTTTCCTTTGTTCTAAGAATATAGCATCCCCTAGAATGTTTCTGAAGTGTGCTCATCTGCTTGGACAAATGTGTCAGCTCCAAAATTCCAGCTCTATTGAATTTAGTGACCAGAAGAGACTCTAACAAGACAGAAGAATGTGTTTTTTCTCTTTCGCAGTTAGTCTCTTAGTCAGAAATTGTTGCATCTTACCGATTTTTATAATTCTCTGAGCACTCATTAGAATGAAGAAAATGGATCTTTAAAAAATATTGCTTGAATTGGGGAATTAAGCATTGAATGCATAATTGCTGACAATTGAAATGCTGTATACTGAGCAAGTTATATAATGTTGCAAAATCTTTGGTTTCCAAGAACTTTTGTTCATATATTGATTGGATTATTGGAGATTTAATTTGTGGATGCTGTAGGAAAGGTAGTATTAGATACTGTGATTTCCACATATTTATTACACTTTCAGCCTGTATGAGTTATGAGGGCAATAATTATGAACAAAACATTTACAATCATCAAGACTATGCATTTAAAACAGGGAGGTGATGTGCTTAAATTGCTAATTTAACAATGCAATTTTACATTTTTAATACAACCACCCCATGTAAGTATAAGCAAATTACCCTTAAATTGAAAATATAATTATGAAGATCAAAGAAAAGTAGAAAACTATAAATCATTCAACACAGGTATTTCTGAGAACAATTATATTACTTCTCAGATAAATGCTCAAACAGTAATTTGCTACATTTCATGAATTTTAATTTGGCTGAATTCCCTGCTTTCTTTCTTTGTAAAGGTGGATTATGTTTCCCAGTTTAGCTTTCAATGTATATTATGTGTTGCTTGAGTAAAATAATAAATACTTTGCCCAGTGTTCAAACGAACACAAGTAGATCCAATGATCACAAAATTACATGGAATCAGGGCAAAAACGAAACTAAACTAAAAATTTCTAATACAA
Source organism: Hystrix cristata (assembly GCA_004026905.1). Classification (NCBI taxonomy): domain Eukaryota; kingdom Metazoa; phylum Chordata; class Mammalia; order Rodentia; family Hystricidae; genus Hystrix; species Hystrix cristata. The sequence continues at coordinate 88,668 of PVJO010003473.1, forward strand.
GACTTTTTATAAGAGAAGAAGGCATAGGGCATAATAAACAACCACTACCATACTAACCCCATATTTTAAATTAAATTTTCAATTGCAGAACTGAGGCAAATCAAATTGAAACAGGAAAAACAATTGAGAAAAAATGTAGATAATACAAAATAATCATCCACAAAATAACACATCTATAGAGAATTCTAGTATCTTATATTTCAGAACTCATGTTAGACAAACCCCTTAAAGAAATAATGGGATAGTTGATTAGCCAAAACATGTTTACATGCCAAAATTTCCATGAGAAAACCTTTACATTTATGTTTGAATGTATATATATATTTATGTTTTGAAGACAGGGTCTGTGTTAGGTTTTCAAAGAACCAATGGTCATAAGAGAGCAGATTTAATAGGGGACATTTATAATATTCAATATTCACCCAGAAAACCAAATACAGAAGGTGCCGAATGTCCATCTAGGCACTGGAGACCCAAAAGATCCAATTGAGAGCTGGGAGCCCACAGAACTGTCCCACTGATATGGTCAACGTGAGCCAGAACGCCCAGCCGGACTGAGTTGGTGTGATGCTGGGCGTACAAGATCCACCTGAGGGTTGTTGCTGATGCAACATAAGTCAGAGTGGGAGCCGTAGCTAGTTGGCGGGCTGTTTCCCAGGAGGAGCTCTGCTGCGGCTGGTTCTTCCAGAGGGGGCTCGGCTGTCCTCGTCGAGGAAGGAGCTCGGGGCCTTGCTGTCATCGCGGATGGCTGCTGTTTCTTCGGAGGAGCTCTGGTTGTCATCTCTGCTGTGAGCATCGTTTCCTGGCTCCAACCATCATGTGCAGGCACGGACGTACGTGGGACAGTGCTGTGGGCTCCCAGCCCTCATTTGGATCTTTTGGGTCTCCAGCACCTAGATGGACATTTGGCACCTTCTGCCTTTGGCTTCTGGGTGAATATTGTTAATGTCCCCTATTAAATCTGCTCTCTTATGACCATTGGCTCTGAAAATCTAACTAACACAGGGTCTATAATAGCTTAATAGTTGTTCCAAGAGCCCCGACCCACATTTTTGAAGTGTTTAAAAATGCACTGCTTATTTGTCAACAAAAGTTTTTCCATGATTTGGGGAAGGTGGAATTGAAATATCATTTGCAAATGTACTTTTACTTTCCCAATTATTCCCACAACATCAAGAGACTTTGTGTCATTTCTTTACATTAGTATGATATTTCACTAACCATAAAAACTCAGTGTTGAGTTGGGTATTTAGCTCAGTAGTACAGCACTTGCCTAGCAAGTGCAAGACCCTGAGTTCAATCCCCAGCACCCCGTAAAACAAAACAAAACAACAAAACCCCCAAAAACAAACAAACAAAAAAGCCCTCAGTGTCATCGTCAAACCCAGAGCTAACTTTCCTTTTGGCACTTCTTTGGGATCAAGCCTCACTAGACTGAGCTACTTCCTATGATATGTATTAGAAACTACCTGCACTCTTCTAGGTTTATTCATCTAGTACTAATTATGCTTCTAGCCATGTTGTGATGTAGGGTCTCTGTTGGCTTATGCCTCCATTAAACCACTGTGTCATGTCCCCAGGAGACTCCAGCAGGAGTCCCTGTACCCTTTAATTCTCTGACCAAAGTCGGTGCCGACTTGACTTCGGCCATATTGTAAGCCCACTAGACTTACTGTGTCTCAAGCCCTTTGCACTAGCTTGGCCAAAGTGTACACATTTCTGCATTTGTCGTGTGAGTTATAATCAGATGTCATCTTCCAGGACCACCCTTGTCACTGCTTGCTTCATATCACCCTGTTTGTTTTCTCTCACTATGTATCAGCAATTATTGTGTTCTTTCGCTTGATTCATTCCTTCTTCCCTCTTCAGGGAAGTAAGTGAATGTATAAGTGAATACAAGCCCTAGTTGAAGAAATCCATCATCTTCTTCATTGCTATTTTCTTAGGACCGAAACTGTGAAAGATACATTAAAGGGATTATTGAATTCTTATCAATAATGTTTTCTTTCTGGAGGATAAAAGTGCTTCATTCTGTATTAAAGTATTAATGGCTATAAATATATAAAAAGATGTGGAGTGGCACCAGCCATGCTATTCTACAATCCCTTTACAACCTTACAATTAAAAACAATGGGCCCAACAGTCCTACATATGTTCTAAGTAAGAGGCCCAGAAAGTTACCAATATCTCTTCCCAAGACTGGATGGGGTGCAGAGAATCTCTAGTTTTTCAACACATCACCGCTTTATAAAAATATTGAACATCCAAGAAAAAATATGAAGCTGTGAGTTAATGTACTGAGGATTTTGTTTCCTCCCATCTATCAGTTTGAGAATTAGGACATTGATTTTCTTTCAAGACGAAAAGGATTTACAAGAATCCATAGCAGGGTATGATACTTACACTTAGGGAAAGCTGATATTTCATTTGTTAGCTGGAAGTTGTTGAGTTGCATCATGACTTCGGTTGGTGCCTACTCCAGGTTCATAGTTGCAGAACTGGTGAGGGCTTGGCAAGGGTCCCTTTGAGTTTTAGGGATTTAAAGCAGCATTAAGAATACTCCTAGTATTTGAGTGTGTTTGGAGTTCTTTCTGTGTCTTCTAATGTCTTCCATTGATCCTTGGGTCTGTCTTTTTGCCAGTACCATGCTGTTTTTATCACGGTAGCTTCATAGTATAGTTTCAGGTCAGGGATTGTGATGCCCCCTAGCTTGCTCCTATTGCCCAGGATTCTTTTTGCTATTCTTGGTCTCTTCTGGTTCCAGATGAATTTCATGATTGTCCTTTCTAATTCTGTGAAGTATGTTAGTGGTATTTTGATTGGAATTGCATTAAATCTGTGTAGTAATTAGGAAGCCATTTTCACTATGTTGGTTTTTCCTACCCAGGAACATGGTATATATATCTTTCCATTTTCTGATATCCCTTTCAATTTCCTTTTTTAGAGAATTATGCTTTTCAAGATAAAGATTTTTTACTTCCTTTGTTAGATAAATTCCTAAGTTGTTTTTTTTTTTTTTGATGCGATTGTGAAAGGAATATCTTCTGTTATTTCTTTCTCAGTGAATTTGTTATTGGTATATAGGAATGTTATTGATTTTTGGGTGTTGACTTCATATCCAGTTATGCGACTGAATTTAGTTATTAAATCTAGAAGTTTTTTGGTGGAATTTTTGAGGTCTTCTATGTAGAGTATCATGTCATCTGCAAATAATGATAATTTAAGTTCTTCCTTTCCTATCTTTATTCCTTTTAAATCTTTCTCTTGTCTAATTGGTCTGGCTAATGTTTCTAAGATTATATTGAATAACAGTGATGAAAATGGGCATCCTTGTCTTGTTCTAGATTTTAGAGTGAAAGCTTCTAGTTTCTGACCATTTAGTGTGATGTTGGCCGTTGGTTTGTCGTAGATGGTTTTTATCAGATTTAGATATAGATCATCTATTCCTAATTTCTGCAGTGTTTTTAACATGAATGTGTGTTGGATTTTGTCAAATACTTTTTCTGTATCTATTGAGATGATCATGTGATTTTTGTCTTTGACTTTGTTGATAAGGTGTGTTACATACATTGATTTGCATATGTTGAACCATCCATGCATCCTTGGGATGAATCCTACTTGGTCGTAATGTGTAATCTTGATAATTCGTTGCACTATCTTGTTTAGAATTTTTGCATCTATGTTCATTAGGGAGATTGGCCCATAGTTCTCTTTTTCAGCTGGATTCTTTTCTGGTTTTAGTATCAGTGTAATGCTTGCTTCCAGGATGTTTATAGCAACACAATTTGTAATAGCTAAGTCTTGGAAACAACCTAAATGCCCAACAACTAATGAATGGTAAAGAAGATGTGGTTTTTCTACACAGTGGAGTACTACTCTGCCATAAAAAAGGTGAGCTAGAGACATATGTAGGTAAATGGATGTACCTTGAGGACATACTCTTAAGCAAAATAAATCTGACACTCATGAGTACACATTGAATTGTTTCTCTGAGATGAATAACCATAAGGGTAAATAAGGTCAGAGAGGTGTAATAGATATTACATAAAATAAATATTATATTGAAAAGAGAGGAGAACTAGAAAGGGGAAGGGGGGAAAGAAAGAAGGGAAAAAGGAAAGAAAAAGGAAAGAGAAAATATGGGAAAATATAAATAAACCTGTTGTAAATAGGGAAGGGAGGAACACAAGGGAGGGGTCGAGAAAAGTGGGGGAAACCAAGATACGTCATGTACAGGTACAAAATAACCATGATGAATGTGAACATTATATATACAATGTACCAATACATGTTCTTGGTTAAAAAGAGAAAGAATAAAAGAATACTCCTAGTAACTCAGGGAATTTTTAGTGCAAGGAGCTATAGGGAACAGGTCAAGATGGCAGAGCAAAGAGAGAGAAAGCATCAATAAGACAGTTTAGACTTTCACTGTATGGTGTTAAAAGCATGTACAAACTTTCTGTCTCTAAATGAATGCCTAAGCCTTTGCCTGGACTCTGTATATCTTAATGTATCCTGAACAAGTAAATGAGCTACTTTGGCAGAGAGACTCCAGTCCTCTGAGAGATACCTGCAGGGCTGGAATTGAAGCGGTAGGGAGATGAGGAGAGCTGGTGAAAACTGCTGTGCCAAGGAGACGTTCAAACTGATGTTCCTCTGGGATTTCCAAAGAACTGCTCTGTGTATCAGATCATATGTGTTCACCGCATAGAGCACTTCAACAATCATCCAAAGTGTAATCATGCACCAGATACTATTTACTGCCATCCCCAGTGCGTGGTTAGGTGTAGTAGGAAAGGTCTTCTGGTTGGTAACTTAGTGGGCTCGTGCTGCTACTTTCTGGGCTTGGCAGGTTTTAAAGCTGAGCTTTTCCTTTAGGCATTTGTAAGGAATACACCTTACATGGTTGCAGGGATTCTCTACCCTCCTCATCTCCTGCCAATTATTGCAGATTTTCCAGGTGGTTGCTGGCGACTCTATCTTTTAGACCTTAGGCATCGTGCAGACACTTCTACCTTCTCTCCCTGTTCCGCCCATGCACCCTTCCTGGGAAGAACCTAAGGCATTTTCATAGCAGCATTCTCTTGCTAGTAGCTCATGGCGGGTCTCAGAAAAATACTGTAATATTCTTTATCCAAGGCGTGCACACTAACTCAGGGCAGTACCTCTCCCTTTCTGAGCAGAACATCTCACCAACTGGTTTCTCATGCCTAAAGGAGACACCAGTCAAACAACACCCCAAGTACCCGGAGACTGAGTTGGCTGTTCAGATGATCCTTGCACAAGCCATTTCTCTAGGCCTGAAGCAAAGTGCGATCATGTTGACATGATTGGGTCACTAAGGACAGTTTGAAAGGTTGGTGCAAAAATTCTATGCTTCAAACCCAAGTTTATCCCATTTTAATCTCTGTGTCCTTTCTTCAATGAAGCAAAAATGTAGAGAAATTGTTTTAGCCTACTCCTGTATAAACTTTTCTCAGGTGGTTATAGCTGTGAGTGAAGTTGTTGACAGACATCCTGAGTCCTTAGACTAGGTCAGCTTCATTACAGATTTTTCTATACAGACAGCCATGCACTCATACATAAACCATGCACTCACATATTTATATATACAATTCATATATATGTATATTTATATTTAAATGCATGCATTCTGGAAGAATATAAAAGAAACAGTTTTTTCCTTAGGTTTTAGGTGGGTGGGAGCCAGTGGGGGTGCTACCTTGAACTTTAGTTTTATCCTTATTGTTTATAATGTTTAAATGTTTTCTATATGTATGCGTGCATATATGAGAGCTGATCAAAATGTGGTGTGTCTAAAAAATATTACAGTAAGAGACACATTGCCATAATCCCCCTCAAAATATTCCTCCTCACTTTGAACATTTGGCACTTTCTGAAGCAGTTCTGAAAGTTCTCTTTCATGATTGTCTTTATGAAGTGTGATGAAAAAAGTATGCTGCTGAATGTCAGCCAATGGAAAGAGACTCAAAAATCATCACAGTGTGTCCTCGTCCACTTTGTTCACTGGATCAGAGACCACAATAGTGAGAGTAATGCGACAAATATGTTCAAAGCAAATGGGCGTATTTTGAGGGGTCTAATAGCACTGTGTCCTTTGCTGAGATACTTTTTAAAAAAGAAATTAAACATCATCTTTTTAGATCATATCTTGTATACTTTGAATGATTTTATAAACCTATCTATACATGTATATTTATTTATGGGCATATATACACAGTGCACAAAGGATGCACAATGGAAAGTATTACTTTAAGAAAAGCTTTCCTATGGAATAAAACTTCTGCAGCTGATACTTACTGATAGGCAAAATATATTGTAGCCTGAGAAAAATGCAATTGGCATTAATAGTAATGTCTTGATGTGCTTATCATTGTACTTCTGTTCTTGATTACAGTGTTTACCAGCTGTGTCCTAATAGTCCACACAGAATTATATCTATTTTTCACCTTGTCTTCTGTATGCAGTTATACCTTTTTATATTTCGGTTTAACACCTTGCAGAATAGAAAATTTTCATTATAGCCGAATCATTACACTTTCAGCATCCTATTTTTAACTTGAGGAAATGTAGGTTATAGTGTATGTGGCAAATAAAAACCTTGCAAGTGTCAAAGTAATGTAATACCATAGGCATACCATATATTCTTCCCCTAAATCAAGGTCATTCCTGTAGATAAAGTGCCCCAACACTACTGTCTGCTGGTAGATATTTCAGAATGTTTGGTATTCCAAACGGTCAGCCTCATGTTTTCCACTATTTGGAATGATCAACACCATCAGCGCCTCCTTTGGTAAAGATTATTTTGCTCAGAAGAATAGACTAGGCACAATGCACTGAGTTTCTAGTCTCAGTCCTGCCTTAGGTGAGCCACTTTACTTGTTTCTTATTTCCTCCTTCTTCCTTATCTTTTTATTCCTTCCAGGCTACAAGCCTATTGGTTGGTGCCATCCACACCCAGAGTGGGTCTTCGCTCTTCAGTAAGACTGAACTAACTTTTTCTAAAATGGCTTATGCTTTTGTGATTTGGAAGAACAAAACAAAGGTAAACTTTATTAGTGAAAATAAATTGAAAAATATCTGCAGTATAGTGAATTATTTAGGAAAGTTAACTTTGGTTGCCGAAGTATAGAACCATGTGAGAGCAATGAACAACAGGGGTAAGATGGGAGAATAGAAAAACATGAATATTTCAGGCCTTGTCACTTTGTCTTACACCAGAACTAAATGTAGATATATTCTATTCTTAAGTATATTGTTTTATAACAAAGGTAAAACACCATACTCATTTAATTTCTCTAGACTAGAACCTAGGGTGTTTCTGTATAGAGTAAATAAAGTGAATAAACATGTATACATCTATGCATCTCACACATACACACACACACAAGGTAGGCTTACAATGGCTGCCTGCAGAGTCAGGTGTGGGAGAAGGCGCAGGCGCCAGCTGCATGCTGGGGAGCCGGAGGATCCGGTCAGAGGCGGAAGCCTGGAGCTCACTGCAGAGTCCTGCTGGAGTCTGTCAGGAAGCTGAAGGGTCCATGCTGGAAGGCTGAATAGCCTGTGCTGTGAGGGTGGGGTCTGCTGGAAGCCTGGAGACAGACCTCTAAGGTCGATGGTGAAGACTGAGCTCCTCCAAAGAACCAGCAGGGTGACTTCCTTCTTTCCCTTTTTATTCCATCCAGGCTACAAGTGTATTGGTTGATGTCACTCAAACCCGGGTTGGGTCTTCCCTCTCCAGTAGGTCCCTCATCTAGTCACATCCAGAGCTACGCTAAGCCCATCAGTTTCTTACTCAAGTTGACACAGCAGTCAACTATCACAGTATTTCACAATAATTTAGGAAACAAATTCAAACAACCAACATGGAGAGCAAAATTTACCCTCCATTGGTTTTTAAAATTAATTTCTATATTTATACTTTCTTTCTTCGGCTCTCTTCCCTGATGATCAAAACACAGTAGTTTGTAATTCGTTAACCATTTATAGAGGAATTGTGTGAATAGATGCTCAGAAGTAAGTTTGTAAGTCAATGAGTAGCTTTCTATACTTTCAAACTTTCGCAGTTCTTCAGAAAATAATAAGCAAACAGAAAGTTGAGGAAGGTAGATGGAAAAGATTTGCTTCCCACTGTGGGAATAAAATTTATAACTGTCCCAGTAGTGTGCAGGTGGATACAGATCAGGTGTCCAGTTAGCTGTGTTCTTTTGGTACCACTCATAGTTTGAGAAACTTGAAAGACAAAGGACAAAAATCCATTCAAAATTTCTGTATAAAAATCTAAATTAAAAGAGGTTAATTTGGAAGCAGTGTCGCCAGTGCATCAGAATTCAGTGTTAAGAGACACAAATAGAAGCAACGTGGGAGACACAGCGCCTGGGAATCGGTAGCTCTTTAAACTTTGGCTCATTTACCCACTAGAGTGACTTTGTGAAAATCGACTAATTCCTGTTGGACTCTATTTTCATCTATCAAGTAAATGGAGTGGACCCTAACAAAACTAAGATTTTTAACAGTTCTTTGCTTCTATAATCCTCTATCAAATGCTTGCCAAGTCTGCAATGGCTCTGACAGATCTGCAGTAACATGTGGGGACATTCATAAATGAAAATAAACATGGCATCATAAATTAAAGATAGAGGCGCAATGCTTTTCACAATGTGCTCTCAGGTTTGATGAACTGAAAACATTCTTTAAAAAGCCAAGAAGCTCGATTAAGCCCAACTGTGTTTTTTTAACCCTCATTCTTCACTGAAATGGAAAGAAATACTCATCCAGTTTCTTCTCTTCTTTATGTTGACTACAGTAATGAGGGCCTGGGGAATTTGTAGTCTTTCCTGAAAGGTTTCCTCTTATTTCACACAGTATACGTGATTCATCATGAATATACTGTTGCTATTTTGGTCAGGAATCCTCTCAAGGGAGTGCCTGCTATTCCATTATTCAGTTGAGGAGCCAGCTCAGTTGTGGTCAGTAGCGGCACCAGTATTTGCTGGAGGTTTTAAATTTGCCATTATCACTCAGTTTATTTACTCAATCCATTGCAAAGCCCACAAAGAAGATACATTTTTACCTTTTTTCCTTTCTTCTCCCAATCTTCTCTGTCACTCTAACACCCTTGTGCTGGCCTTGCAGAGGCACTTAGTGTAGAGAATTTAACTATTTTCACTCTTTCTTACTTATCAAGTTTCCATTTAAAGACCACTTATTCTGCAAACCCATGTTTTACTTGGGCTGCCATACGTGCACTTCATTTTCTGCAGTAGTTGTTGCCTGAAGGAATTTGCTGAAAATACAACATTTCTTTACTTAGTTATTATTATTATGAAATAGATTTGGAGACCATTGGGAGGATGTTAAGACACTGAATGAGGTAGGGATGCTAGTTCTGTGGGAAGTTGCAGCCTTTCATGGCTCATAAGAGAACTACAGTAACTTCCCTCTTTCATCTCCTGTCAACATAGCAGTAGTTGCTATTAGAAAAATAAAGCAGATCATCCCAATCGCAGCTTGTAAACAATCTTGCGAGTCCCGCACCAACCTTTGGAGAACCCTGGCAACCCAAAAGCAAAATAGTGACAGACGTGAGCAGCGGCTGCAATGACCTGCTGCTAGTCTGTCTGGCTCTGATGACAAGAGACCTGTAACCACCTGTATGCACACAGCGGTGTCTGCACCTGGAAACATTAATCAATACATTATCAAGGGTATTTTGTCTGTCAGAGTTCTGTTGCTATTATAGTAGCCTTTAAAATTGACCCTCAAATTTACAATCTGTCCCCTGCTATTGTATTTCCATTTGCTTTCCTAGTGAATTTCCACAGGAAATATCAAATAGAGTTCTAATTCGGGTGTACTTATAAAGTATTGAAAGCATATTTAGAACACTCAAACTGCCTTTTCTTACTAGGAAAGTGCATTCGAATTTTTAGATAACTTGAAATTCTTGTTTTTACTATATTAAACTAACTGCCAATAAAATAATGCATATTTAATAAAGTAAGCATATTTAATTATTTAAATGCTATACAAGTGTATCCAAAATTACTTGTAAATGGTTTCAAATGATACACATGCAACTATTGTATGTAATATAGATTGACTATTCCTAATACAAAAATCTGAAATCCAAAATAATCCAAAATATGAAACTTTTTGAGTGATGGATTTTTAAGCATTTCTGAGTTTGGACTTTTAGATTAGGAATACGTGATCACCTGGTAAATTATGTGAATATTTGAAAATCTAAAAAAAACCCCAAACCTCTGAAATCTGAAACATCTCTGTCCCAAAGCATTTTTTAGGGGGGTACTGGGGATACCTCAAAGCATTTTGAGTGTTATAATAAACAATGAATTGGTTAAGAAGGCAAAACTATAACTACATGATCATACTTAGTGGGACAGTTAGAAAATTTTGTAGTCAATATATAGTCATACTGACCAGAAAGAGGAAATGGTAACCATTTCTGAGTTTTTTCAATCAATTTAATTTAGAGTTAATCCTTAACTCTTAAGTGATTCAAAGTAAAGAGAACATTCGGTATGTATTTTTGGTCTTTGCCATAACTAGATTTACCCCTGAGTTTGAAGACGCTCACAGACCTAGCCATTCAGGGAATAAATTGAAATATTTTTTAATAACAGGCTCAAGAGCTAATTATAAGACTAGAAAACAATGGGCTGAGGATTTAGCTCAGTGGTTAGAGTGCTTGTCTCACAAGCCCAAGGCCCTGAGTTCGATCCCCAGCACCAAAAAAAAAAACCAAAACAAAACAAAAAAGACTAGAAAAAAATGAACTACAAAAGATAAGTAGGGAAATAATCAATGCATTAAAGGAAATTTGACATACGCTAGTACACGGTCCAGTTACACATTGTGTATACTTGTTTAACAGCTAACTAGAAAGTTTCCAGGGAGATTCAAACTGACAATATCTCAAAAAGAGAGCATCTGACTATTGAATATAATCACTTAGAATAACGAAACAACCCCTGACACCGGCCTGCTCTCAGGGTACGACAAAAGTTTGCCATCGTCAGTTTTACTCAGCCATCAGAATGCCCGGTTAAGAAATGGCATTTGATATAGCGTGTTCTACAAAGAACTCTGGAAAGATGGACAGCTGGGCTGAAATTCCCCCAGATCATCACTTGAGCACATTTGAGGTAAAATTGGCAAGTAGGACAAGATGGGTGCTCTCTCTGGTGTATCAGCAGGTAAATGGTACAGCCAGATAGTCTGAATCCTTAAATCTATGGTAATACACTCAATCTGCTCTTTTAAAGATTGTCTACTGGAGGGAAACATTCAGCCTTTGCTTTGGACATCACTGAACTTAATTGCAAAATTTTCAAATTATTGGAAAGGAGAAGCGTGCTCTCGATGGGTTAGTGGATTAAACATATTGGGGCATGCCCTCCAGTGCCCATGGAGCAGCCGCCTTGACTGCGAGACCTTATGTATTTGAGAGGCGCCCTCCACATTTTAGTTGGGGAGTACTACGACTGCTAAGGTGAAGTTAAAGAATTTCTTCTATATGTTATTTCACTTTAATTTGAGATTTGCTTTTTCAAGTGCCTCGAAGAAATCAATTAAACATCTGAATCTTTTCTCATATCGAATAAAAAGGTTTACCTAGATAATTATAAATTTCATTAAGTAGCATTTCTTAAGTTTCAGGGTTGAAAATTGGGAGAGCAAAATTAATGTTGACAAAATTTACATAGTCATTCCAATGCTGCTACTATGCTTATCTCCTTTATTTCTCTCCTGACACCACTTTCGTCTTGGCGACTCTATGCCAGTTGGTTTTGTTATACTTCTTTCTTCTTCCTCTCATATCTTTTTCATTAATTTTATTGCCTGCTTATTATATATCATATCTACTCATTGACTGTACTTTTATGTCAGAGGTGCTCACTTTATCTTGAAAAAGAAAATGAAATTAACTAAATACTGCATTAATCTTAAAATTCACTAATCATAATCTGTTTCCCTTTCTCCCTATGAAGGTTCTTGAATGAGTGGTCTAGACCATCTGCATTCACTCTCTACCTCATGCCTACGATGGATCCTTTGAGGATGACTAGATTGATTACCAATATATTTCCTTAATAATATCAGAAACAATGTCATGGTACCTGGATTTCAGTATGGAACCAAAGATGTGATTACCATGGTCACACATTAGAGGAAATGACGATGGGTTAGGGGAATCTGGGTATAGCAGGAAAGGGTGACTTGCAAAGGAATGGGCAGAGATAAACACCTACTCAGAATCCAGGGACTGTCTTTCACTTTTTGGGTAGAAACCCAAAAGGACCATAACAAATATAGCTGCTACATGTTGGCACTTGGACATGTCTCATTTCTGGAATTATAACTGAAGGGGAGAAGGTGTGCAAGCAAATAACACTAAAAAAATAGAGCTAAATCAATAAAATATTTCGTAGGAATAAAACTACTTCTAAAATATGGCAACAAAATTTAGGAAGGAAAACAGTTATAGTGTTTGAGGGGAAATAATAAATTGTTTATATAGTCAACAGAATTATTTATTGATGAATATGCAGACACCATACAATTCTTTTGGTTATCATAAATATCATAAAACCAAGCAGAATTCCAAGTTTGTAATTCCTATAATCCAAGAAGCAATATGTTGTTTAAACCTTGATCACTTCTTAATTTATTTATTTTCATTAATAATAGATATGAAAAAGTTACCAGTAATTAAACTGACAATTTTAACTTAGTGTGGATTTCATTGTCCAAAAGAATGATTTTTACCATAAGTAGCTGTAACTCTAAAAAGATTATGACAGATCTTACAAAATAGATTAAAACAATAGAAGAAAGAATAAAATGCAAAAAAGAACTGAAGATTTAATACAAAGACAACAATACTGAAATCTGTATTTGTTTGTCCCTATAGGACACAAGACATTTTTGGGAGATATTTTTCAGACTTCAAAGATTATATGATTACTTCCTTGAAAAGTTTTATTGGTAAATCATAGGCATAGATAAAATCACAGAATCAAAATATTGAAGTATTTCATTTAGAATTCTATTCATTATGGATGATCTCTTACAATCTTAAGGCGTGATTTTATCTATCAAGGTAATTTTTGTCATATTAAAACTCAATAATAGGAAATGTTTATTACATTATTCAGACAGCAAAAAACATTCATCTGTTTCAAAATCCTTGTCAATATTGTATTTTAAACTTTAAGAAAGTCGATAGTAATAATGACTCAAACTATTTGCTGTTTTTATCCTCATGGATATCATGCTAAAATTCATACATATATCAGAGTCATTAAATAAAAATATATTTTGGGAAAACACATCAGAGCACTGAAATTTGTGGCCAAGCAAGTTCAGCACGGTGAAAGGCATTAGGGTCACCGTATTACATTCAGGATTTTCCTGAAAGATGAATGAATAAATTTGGCTCCTTAAGGAAGGTGCATTAGGATTGCCTCATAGGCTTTATCATAAGTGAGTGAAGTCATCCCCTTACTCTTCTTAAAATATAGAGGGAAGCAAAATAAATTAGAACCTCTCAAGTTAGAGACACTTGGTTAAAGAATGTGCCATAGTATGAAGTTGGTTATTAGATAATATATTTTAATGATCAATTAAGATTAAGATTTCCTACATTGCAATTTCATTAGAAATGTCTCATGATTCAAGATTGAAAATAAGAATATGGTAAAAGTTTCAAATTAACATCGATGGCATTATTTTCAATAAATATGGTATGTAACTAGGGTCACTAAAAACATTTCAAAACAGTGCTAAATTTACATAGCACTATAGGATTTTGAGTGATATACAACCTATAGAATTTTTTTCATAGCCTTTATACATCTGATCTAAAGCAGTGGAAGTAATGGGTAAAACAAAAGAAGGTAACATATTTGAAAATATGAGGGGCTGGGGATTTAGCTCAGTGGTTAGAGTGCTTGCCTCGCTAGTGCAAGGCCCTGAGTTCCATATGCAACACACACACACACACACACACACACACACACACACACACACACACACACAAAGAGAGATGGAAATACAAAAAGATATCATATGAAATTAAATCATCATATGAAATATATTATTAGATTCTGTTTCTCTCTTTTGCTTTTTTTGTCTCCCAGAGCACAAACCTATGTCCATACATGGTGATAAAAAAAACCAAGTAAACAAGAAAATATGACATGATGGAGACCTACCTGTGGCTCATGGGACTTAGACATAAACATTTAATAAATTTATTTCTAAAAAATAATAGCTAAGTAAACATGTGTTGCAATCTTGATGCAAAAAAATCACACAATGAAGAGGAAGCCACGAACCGTTGCTTGAAGAAATTACTGCATGATGCTATTTATTACCCTCCCTTAAATTTCAGAGAAAGTTATATTTTCACTGCTTTTGTTAGGTTATATATCGCTTTACTCTGTAAATAAAACACATGGATTTGTGGCCTAATATGCACAGGGACTTCACGTGGGTAGTAGTGATGACTCACAGATAAACCATCCATTGATCAGGAGACCACAATTTTGATGTCTTCAGCATGATCCTCTCCTTTAGCATCCAGGCTGAGGATGTTCCAGTTTTTCCTGCTGTGGAATTACAGAGATGTAATGCTAATGAGAATTTTTAGACCCACTTAAAATATATATGGAAACACAAAACTCCTCAAATAGCTAAGGCAATCTAGAGCAAAAAGAAGAAAGAGTTTACACATTCATTTTTAAGAAATGAACCATATGATTGGCTCTCTCCCCAAATATTTAGAGATCACTTTCATTATAACTTATTCTTGCAGGGTAAAATATAGTGGAAATAATCAATATTTTCTAATAAGATTTTGTTTTATTCTCAGTCATAAATTTATATACATGCAGATTGCCTCATCCCCTGGTATTCTAAATGTCATAGCTTTGTAATGTTTTATCTATTAATTATTTTAAAAACACAATTTAACATACCTTTTGTAAGGTTGTCTTGTTTAATCCCAAAACTTATATTTTCTATTCATTCATAATCATATTCCACCTACTTGTTCAATCAGAGGGTATCCTGTCTCCCTTTTGACAATTTTATGTGCTTTTAAATTTCTGGAAAAGGTCTTTTCACAATTTCAAGATGCATCCGTAGCAATTCAATGAAAAATTTTCTATGATGAGATTGCATTTTGAAAATAATGCTTTGTAGAATATATGATACACCCTAAAATTTTTCATAAGAAAAGAGTCTCCTTTACTAATTATTAAATTGGATTTTTGCATCAGTATAGAAAATTCATAAGACTTAAGAAGGAGATATTTCTGAATGAACCTCATTGTGTCTGGCTTTTAAAAAATGAATATATTGAAAGAAATATCCTTTTAAAGAGTTTTAAATATTTAATGTAGTAAAAAATTTAATTTCACCTTTGACTGAATCTTCAGCCTCTCCAGTGTTTAGATGGCCATTTTGCAGTCTCCCACCCCTGATGCCACAGGTGGCCATTGTAAGCCTGCTTAATAAATACCTTCCATATTAGATGACTACTGATATTAAGCACATGTTGGTCATTTGCATATCCACTTTTGAGAGAGAAATGAATACATTCCTAGAAACACACAACTTAGATCATGAAAAAATGGAAAATCTCAGTAGATCAATAATGAGTAAGATTAAATCAATAATAAAAATCTCCAATCAAAGAAAATCCCAGGATGTGATAGATTTATAGAAGAATTCCATGAAACATTTATGAAAGAACTAATGCAAGTCTTTTTTCAAACACTTCCAAAAAATTAAAGAGGAGAGAATGCTTCCAAATTCATTTTATAAGGTCAACATTAATCATATACCATACCCAGACAAAGGCACTACTGGGAAAGTAAATTGCAGACCTATTTCCCTTAAATACGTACTGGTAGATGCAAAACTTCTTAAAAGTATTAATATATTGAATTTAACATCACATTGAATGACCATTCACCATGATAGATTTAAAATATCAGAAAATTTTAAATTTTGCTTAACATATGAAAACAATGAGATAAAGGAGAGTAGGTGAGTTTAAACCAAGTGTGAGTAGAAATAAATCTAGAAAAGCTTTCTGGAACCAATGATACTCGGCTGAGTCCTGACAGATGCACACTTGGCCTCATCAAAAGCAGGAAGCTTAAAAGTATTCAGAAAACTCTTATGCGCTGTATCGGTCCAAACTATTTAAAAGAGGTGAATTAGTTAATGAGAATCATTTTCTTGATACTTACATCATAACACATACTTGTAATTTTGCTTTGTCACTTATAGTTCAACATAGGAAAACAAGCAACATGACGCACCAGGTTAACGCATCGAAGGCCAAAACCCACATGCCCGCGTGAGCAGGCACAGAAAACACATTCAACAGCATTCATTGTCCTTTCTTGATAAAATTCTCTGAGCAATTATATACAGACAGAATGTACTCCAGCATAATAAAGGCTATTTATGACAAATCCAGTGCTCTGCAATAGGAAGTATCGCCGTGATATTTATTAAAGCGTATGCAAGCACTTTACAAATACTTTTAAAATTTCAATTATTTAAATGTGTTCAAAAGACACCATGTTTTTCCTGGGGATTCTACCAGTGATAACTTTAAATTCTTGTATGACTTTTTGTTTCTTCATGGTTTTTAAAAACACTAATGCTCGACAACAGGATTTTATAGTTAGGGGTTTTGAGTATATTCATGGAAATTGATTATTTTTGCATGATCATAATTTCCAGAAATCTCCACAAATAATTATGCAGTAGTAGGGGGGAAAACCAAAACAAAACAAACAAATAAACAAAAAGCGACATCTGTAATTCATCTATTTTCACACTTGATTTGAACCCATACTGAGATTCTTATGGGTACACATAATTATAAGGTCTACCAATGTGATTATTTTTAGCAGTCTGTTGTTTTCCAAATGTTTTTGTATTTAAGGAAAGGGGACATAGCCTCTGCCAAAAAAAAAAAGTGTAATCTTTCCAAAGTGCTATGGATTAGATTAGTATTTCAGTATAAGAAAACTGGATAGAAATTCTAGCCATTTAGAAAAAGTAATAGTTATTAGAACATACAGTGTTGATATTAATCAACTGTTTTTCTGTGTGTAACATCACATGACATTCTCTTTTTAAACCCACAGGAACTGATAGGACCCAAACTGTACAAATACTTAATTTTCTGTGCCAAATGTAAAATCGACAATGAGTCACTGAGATGTGGTTAATGAAAGCCACATGATTATGAACACAGAATATTTTTTACCTTAAAGTATTTTGTGTTCATTTACTGGGCAGCAGTGACCCTTTAAGGCTTCCATTAACCACATCTCAGTGATTCATTTCATCAATTTCCTTGAATATACTCAAAACTACCCAGAAGACAGTGCATCTGTTTAATTCTATAAAAGAGAAAGACCAAAAATGAATCATCTTGGAAAGGTTGAATTCTTTGCCTAATCCCACTGAAATTAACGCAGTGCCAACAACATCTTTATGTGTCTCCATAAACATGAATGTAAGCAAACAAGACAAGACAGTCTTTTATCAAGGGTGAAAGCATTTCAACAAAGGAGAAGAGAACTTTAGACACCAAAGGGTGGCACACTAAAAATAAATGTAAACAAGTCAAAATATTTTCAAAGAACTTTCTTGAGTCTTAGGCTATTAGCACTCAAGAGATATTGTAAACTAAGCGCTTCGAACATGAGAATAATGATGTAAATAATCAGAAGTTCCTTAAATTTTTCAATGAAATAAGCAAATGGCCAGAAAGAAAATATGAAAGAATTGGAGAATTTTTTAAAAAGTTTGCAATAAAGAGTCTGAACTAGAAGGCAAATATAATCAATATTTTTCAATAAAGTTGAACTTACATACCTAGAAGGAGCTTCTGAAACAACTATTGTGATGATTGTGCAACTGAAAAAAAGGGCAGAACTGTCAAATCAATTTACTTTGAAATTAATCGAAGGATGTAAATTTATAATATAACTCATTTCAATAATTGACATCAGGTACTCTTCAAACTGACTAATTTATAAAGAAACAGAATGTGAAAAACAAAGGAAGAAAAGAAAACATTTGAAGCAATAATGGCTAAGAAATAGTATGTAAGACACAAAAAACACAGTTGTGTGGTTGGAATGTAAACTAGTACAACCACTATGGAAATCAGTATAATGGTCTATCAGAAACTAAAACTAGAAATTCCATTTAACACAGCTATTCCGCTTCTAGGCATCTTCTCCAAAGAGGTAAAGACATCATATTACAGTGCACAATTCATAGCAGCACAGTTCATAACAGCCAAATCTTAGAAGCGGTTTATATGCCCATCGACAGGTGAATGGATAAATAAAAGGTGGCACCTTACACCCAATGGAGTATTACTCTGCCAGAAGGAATGCTAAACTTGAGTCATTTGTAGGAAAATGGATGCAGCTTGAGAATATAATATTAAGTGAAATGGTTTCTCTTATATGAAAAATCCAAAATATAAAAAAAGGGCAAAACAAATGTTAGATAACAAGAAGTAGCAAGATAGATCTTTTTCAAAGGGGAAGGAGAGTACAAAAAGGATAGAGGGGGGAGGGAGTGGAGAGGGCAGGGATGGGACAAAATACGTAATTAAGATGAGTTATGTACATGTACCATCTCCCCCACAGGGAATGAGCTCATGATGTCCTGCAAACACGTACTAATAAAAAAAGTGGGGGGCAAGAATGAGAGGAAAAATATGTTCGAGGCAAGAGGCAGTACTTTGAGAGTTATTAACGGCAGTATGTTTTTACTATAATGATCTTTTAAAAAAATTTAAACAATCACTGAGTACCTGTATAATTTGATTATGCTTGATACACAGAGGAGAAAATAGAGGAATTACAGGAACTATTACTTAAGAAAAATATTCAAGCTAGAAAATGGAGTACAATATCAACAATATAAAAATTGGTTAATATAATAAAAACTGTGATAATAAAAATAGAATTCAATAATTTTCAATACCTATTCATAATGAAATGCTTTAGCAATTTAGCAATGGAAAAACACATTTTTAACGTGACAGTTCTTTGTGAAAGGTTTAAATTATGATTGAACACAATACTTTCCTTCTCAGACTTGGAACAATGTAAAGTTGTTCTCAACATGTTTAAAATTTAGGATTCAATATTTCACTGTGTCTTGGTCAATAGAAAAGGCAAAGAAAAGAAATAAAAAGCCTAAAGATTGGAAAGAAGTAATGTCATTGTTCATAAATAACAAGGTACTTGCATAAAAGTTCTTTTTTATTAAAATTACCCCAAATTGCACAAACTTACAGACCATTACACAGACTTACCCACCATAATACATCATGCCTTTTGCGTATAACAACAAGGATCAAAAACAACTAGAATACATAAGTAAATTTCTCAAATTGAATACAAATTTTGTGTCATTTTCCTGATGCAAGGTCAGTAAATAAATGAGACAAAATTTTTAATAAAAATTCACAAATGAAATAATACAAGTGTTCAGTGGGCAGACAAAAAGATATTGGGCAGTACATTAACCATGGAAATGCAAACGACCAAAGTATATTCCCACATTATATCCACCGTAATGTCTAAAACTCATATGTGTGAACAACGATAGTGACATAGCAGATTAGATAAAACTCTTACTTGGATGGTAGGACAGTAACATGTTAAAACTCTGCTGAAAGACAGTTGGATAATTTCTTCCAGGATTCCCCATACAGTGTAACAATTCTCATACTAGATATTTAGCAACAGGAAATTAAAATGGTATTTAGAAATAGACAAACAGGTAAGTATTAATAGAACATGTACTTATAATAGCCAAAACTAGAAATGGCTCAAATAATGGTTTATTTATTTTCATACAATTGAATAATATTTAGCAATAAAAATGAATACACACCTGATACATCCATAGGATTTAAATTAAAAAATAGTATGCCAGGGCTGGGGATTTAGCTCAGTGATTAGAGTGCTTGCCTTGTAAGCACAAGGGCCTGAGTTCGATCCCCGGCACCACAAAAAACAAACAAACAAACAAACAAACAAACAAAAAAAAACACACATAAAAAATAGTATGCCAAGAAAAATAAGCAAAACACATATTGTTATGATTCTTTTCACATGATGTTCAATAAATGGCAAAATAATTTATAATGATGGAAATCATACTTGATTACAGTGATTGAAATAAGGAAGAAGCCGATGGAAAAAGCTACAGTGACTATCAATAGTCACAGGGCATCTTTCTATAGTGAGAAAAATGTTTTGAATAGAGTAGTAGTTACACAGATGTATGAATTTGTCATAAGTCACAAAATTGTATACAAACATTAGTTGTAACATATATAAACTACACCTCCATAAATATGATTTAAAATATGAACAAAAAAGTCATTTTAGTCTTTTAAATTGTTTATTTTAGCCTTGGAATTTTTCTTCTTGTCAGATGTGTGTGTTAATATTCTTGTGCTTATTTAAAATTTTGTAAAATACATCAGCTGGGACTAGAATTCTTTTTCTTCAGTATCACTCTTTTCTCTTTTTTCTTCTTCAAATTATTTCAACTTCACAAATAATCTCTTATTATACAAGTGGTGATTGAAAAAAACTGTTGAATGTTCAAGTTAAAGAAAAACTAATTTCCAGGAATGATGAGTTAAGCATTAGCATTAAGTATTATGTATTAGTTTATGTATTATGTATTAGTTTATTATGTATTAGTTAATACATAATTAAGTATTCTGTATTAGTTACTTTTCAAGAGCCAATGGTTTGCAAGACAGCAGATTTAATACAGGACAAGTCCAGGTTACAACATTCACACACACAAGCCAGATTCAGGAAGAGTGCAGAACATCTACCTATACACTGGAGTCATGAAAGACCCAATTAAGGGCTGGGAGCCCTTGGCAATGTCCCATGTACCTCTGTGTCTGCACTAAAAGGCTAACGAAATTTATACTGGAACCAGGATATGATGCTCACAGCAGAGATGAAGACCAGAGCTCCCCTGAAGTGAACAGCAGCCATCCTCTAAGACAGTAAGGCCCCAAGCTCCTTCTGCGACAAGAATAGGCGAGTTCCCTTCAGGAGAACCAGCCACAACAGAGCTTCTCCTGGGAAACAGCCTGCGCTATCATCTGCTCCTGTTCTCCTTTAGGTTGTGCTGGCAACAAACTTTAGGTGGATCCTCCCTGCCCGGAACCACACCAACTCCATCCAGCTGGGTGTTCCTGCTCAAGTTCACCACAATATGTTCACCTCAAGTATGTTTCAAGCAAGGAGGATTGTTTTGAGTATTTTGAAGAGATTAGTGGCAATATGACTCTTCCTGTGATTTTTTTTTTATTTCAACATTCACCATATCTTTTAAACATTGATCAACTATTTATGGTAATATTTGTCAAATGAAAACATTGTGGTGTATCCACATCCACATTTTTCACCTGATCTAGCTCTGTGTGACTTCTGTCTCTTCCACAAAGTCAATATAACCATGAAAGGTGAATATTTTGAATCAAGTCCTGACATCGAGGCAGCTGTGATGGTACAACCAAAAACAATGACAGAAGGAGATTTCCAGAACTGCTTGAGAAAGTGGCTTGAATGATGAGATAAGTGCATTTATAGTAAGGGAAAGTATTTTGAGTGGGATTAATGACATTGAGTCTTTTACTGTAATGATTTTGTTTTCAATGTAAATATTCAATGTATTTTTTAACTACACCTTATATATCTTATTTTTCCCATCACTTAAGCACATATGATCATTTAATTATATTTATGTAACTTAAATTGCCAGCCTGTTTCTAAGTTATGAAACTCATAACTTGGGTGGAAGTAATTATCCTTAGCATTTTTTCTACAAGCCATTTCACACCCTGCATGATCCATAGCCAGCTATCAATTTAATTGAGAGGTCCACAGGATAAATGGCAGGGGATTAGAAAATGCAATATGTGAGAACATATGGTAATGCTTACACAAATGAATTACAGCCTACACATGGTCTCCTTAGAGAATAGAGTGGCAGGCTTGGTTTGCTCTTCGCAGTCATCTTATCCCAAGACGGAATATGGTATCAACTGAGATCTAGCAGAAGTAGTTTAATACTGGAAGAAAAATCTACAAAATCCATTTGCATAACTTTTCTAACTGCATTGCTCTTTCTAGTTGGAAATCTAATGTTGGCAGAGCCAGCTACTCTAACAGATATTCTGATAAAGCTAAAATCAAAAATAATAATACTCAGACATTCTGAATGAGATTGTTGGCATAGAATTTTTTAAAAGCTGAAAAAAGAAGTTAGGAAATCAGCAGAGGAGTAAAGAGCTAAGCACATTTTCTCACTAAGCATAGAATAGAATCCATGAAGGCAAATCCTAGTCTACTTTCTGAGTGAAAAGCGGCTGAGGTTGTTCACAACGTGCCTTTGTGTTCTTGGCCTTCTCCCACACAAGGACGCTTTCTGGAGTCACAGCACAGCTTGGCTGGGGGGCTTTTCCTTGTCTTCAGGAGCGAGTTAGCTCGAGGGAGGCAGGTGGGAATTGTCTTAGAGTTAATGGCCCTGGAAGTGATTGCCAAGCCATGATGGATGAAGATTTGGCATCTAATTTTCTAATTCTCTTGCTGTTTCATTGGAGAAATTCTGAGGAAAGTTGTGTCCATAGTCTGTTGCAATCCCCAGCTCCTCTGCCCATTGTGGACATCTTCCTTGATAATGTGCTCTTTGTTGGTTTCTTTCTTTTTTTTTTGCCTCATTTTCCCATTCCCCTAGTAGTACTTACTGAAATTCATTCCTAATTAACTAATCACACTAAATTCCTCTGTTTCAGTTACCGTTGGGGGGACAGAGAAACTAAGAGGAGAATTCAAGGGAGAATTATATACAGAGAAGGATATTAAATGTTACATGTACGCTGTTTGTGAATAGAATTTTTAAAATTGTGAACAAAATTTATGTGAAGTTTCCAATTAATTGTACGTCTCTGACTCCTAAGCCGAAGAAAAACAATTAATATTTCCTAAGAATTACAGTTGAAGGCGAGACATTTTTAGCAAAATTGATGCCATTCTAAAGTTTAGGAAAGTAGGGATGGTATCTGTAATTTCATGCCTCTCCTAGTTCTCCTGTTAGCATAGGTAGCCTCTTAATAAATCTCAGGAGAATTTTCTAATCTTTCTATTTTTAAATTCAAAATGTGGTAGTAACTTTTCTTTGAAAGTTCAGTAAATGTGAATGAATCATTTTATTACTCTTTTCCTTTGTTGCTTTATCTCACTTGATCATTGAATCAGCTCTCTGGATCTTTGCTCTTTTTGCCTTGTGCATGACTTGGGGGCAGTCTGTCACCCATGCTTTCACATCCTGCACCCCGTCTCCTGCTTCTTCCTTCCACTCTCTTCTCACAAAAGCACAGTCAAGAACAGTTTCCAACTGGAGACTGACACATTAGGCATTAGGGTCAAATGAGCTCTCACCCCATTTCCTTTGTCATTGATTGGATGAGCATTGAGATTGCCTTTACTTATAAAGTGATACAATCTAAGATTTTAATTGGATTTTAGATTCAGAGAAACTACAAATATCTATAAAGTAGGCTACATACTCCAATTGAGTTTAGCAAAATTTTGCAATATTTGTAGCAAAAAGCGGGTTAGTAGTTAGATTTTTGTTCGTGCCTTTTTAAATTATTTTTGTTAGAAAAATAAGGGAGCTAGAAAATAAAATAAAATACACAGTGTTTGCTTGCTTTCTTGAGAAATGAAGAAAAAAATTGAGACAGGAAAAGAATTCTCTCCAGATGAGAGTATACAGGCAACATGATAAAGGAGCAATGATGTTGAAGAATCTTGGAAAAAAATGTTCTGCATTCTATTATTCTCTCCAAACTCCATGGAAAATAATGATATGCCACATATATTTTCAGAGCTAGAAAATGACATAGATGCTATTTCAAGATTCCATCTAAAGAATGGTATATATTATAATCTAAAAGTAATAGGACTCTGACTCTCTCTGGAATGTCCAAGACAAGAGGGAAACTGCAGAATATTTACTATTCCTCCGATTTTAAAATAAGACAGAAGAAGGACACAATCTCTGGAGTGGACTGTGGAAGACAGACAGAAAGAAACAAGAAACTTCTCATCAGAGACCAACCGTGATAATATTTGATTCATTTATTTATGGACTCTTAACTGAGCAGCTACTGTGTTCAGGGCTGTTCTACATGATGGGTACATAGCATTCACTAAGGTATCAGATATTAGATAATGACACTTTACTGGGAGAGTAACAAAGAAGAGGGATACAGAAATGTGGTCTGAGTGGGCCATAGCAAGTTAGGTACAGTAGTCAAGGTCTATCTCAAATGTCTCAATGAGAATGTTCCTTTTGGGAAAAGATATAAAGTACATAGAGAAAGAATAAAGGAAATTTACATCTAAAACTTTCAGAGGGCATGCCTGGAATGGTCCATAATCAATAAGGCTGCCAGTATGGGTAGCTAAGAGGAGGGAAGAGTAGAAAGAGATGAGGTTAAAGAGAGTTTAAAGGTTGTTATAAGGACTTTGTGTAGTTCTTTGTGTTAGAATAATTATCATTAGTAAGATCAAAGCCATGAAGTTACTTGTACTGATTTTTACTCTTCACTTAAGAACAAAATGTGGGGAAGCAAGTGGAAATAGGGAAAATTATTTATTTATTGCAATAATTCGAGTGTGAGAAGGCAGTGATTTGGAACAAATGCTAACAGTGAAGAATATTGTGTAAAAGGATTTTGTATACATTTAGAAGCACAAAACTTTCTGGCGCATGTGAAATAAATGAATGAAAAAGGACTCTCTTTTGACCTGAGAAATAAAAAGGTATTCCAGTTATTTTGGATGAGGAATTCAATGAGTAGGATCAATCAAGTGGATGGATAAGAACTAGATTTAGGAGTCTGAGGCAGGAAGATCACAAGTTCAAGCCCAGCCTAGGCAACTTAGCAAGTTGGTGAGACTCTATCTCAAAATAAATAATTAAAGAATCTGGAGATTTAGCTCTACAGAAAGTCCCTAGATTCAGTCCCTAGTAATGCAAAGATAAAAGCAAACAACTGACCCCCTACTGTACTTAAGCAATTTCACCCTTAGGAGGTATGTTTTAGGAATGGGGAAACTTCCCTTACCCTTTTCAAACCATGATGAGTGTGTCTCACACCAGGCCTCTAAATTAATTTAGGAAGGTTTGAATTATAAATAAGTTTATTAAGCAAAATGGAATTATATTTAGTGTGAAAGAAAAATGATGAAATAGAGCAATTTCCATGAAGTATTATTCTTCATGAAAGTAGCTGAACAAACAAGTTCTTGCAAATTACCTCGGTGATCTTAGTATCATAAACCTGAGGGGCAAAACATCTTCCATTCTTGTCTGATTTGACTCTCAGCAAAATTTGTCAAGGCTGATGCTCTTCTTCCTAAACTCACTCTTCTTTTATCTCCGTGACCTAATGTTCTCCAAGTTATTACCCTTTCCTTCGAGTATATAACATGTACTCACCACCCTCACACTGGGCCATTACTTGTAGCAATTCCTTAAGTATTAGTCCTATTTTACTTCCAAACTAAGCCCTTTCATTAAATTTCTTGTTCATCTCAAATGGTCTCTTAGTCACTTACTGCAGAGATATAATACCTGAAGCCCACAACTTAAAGGAGGGCAGGCTTGTTTTGGTGCCCATGGTCAGGTTGCTCTAAAGAAGCAGCGAGATGTCAGAGTGGCCTGGGTGGAGGGAAGCTGCTTATTCATGGCAGACAGGAAGCAGAGAGTCAAGGGAGGGGCAGAAAAGGGAGGTACACCCTCCCAGGGCTCACCAGAGTGACCTGCCTCTTCTGACCACAACCCACCTCCCCAAAAACAGCCAGCAGTAATGTACCCATAATCACATGACCTACCCCAGACTCCACCTTGGAGCACATGAGGCTTCGGTAAGACGTCTGGATATAAACCATAAGAGGCTCTGTCAGTATTTTAGATTCATTATTCTCAAAGTTAATCTTTAAACCTTATCTCTCATTTGACACCAAGCTAGAATTTGAGTCAGTTGGAATGGGCAAATTGTTGGCCAGCCCCTATCTTTTTTCTTTTCACTTAAGTTTTTGAAGGACTTTGCTCAGGTACAAGGTGAATCAAATGGTAAAACCTTTGATATATATCATCAAATTTCCCCCAAAACATTTTACTAATTTACAATTTCACCGAGAATAAAAGGAGGTTTGTTTGGGTCCTTTCCAACTGAAATGATGTTAAAAACTTGATCAACTAAATGTCTGTTAAAATTTCTTATGTATGTTAGCAACTCGCATTTTATTTGTATAGGTTACTTGTTGTATTAGTTACTTTCCTCATTGCTGGGACAAAATACCTGACATTCACATCTTAAAGGAGGAAAGGTTTATTCTGACTCATGGCTACATGCCCTGTCAGTGGGCTCCAAGACAGAAATGCATGGTAAAGGGGTCTGGTGGGGGAGACCTACTCAGGTCATAGTGGCTAGGAAGTGGAGAGAGAAGGGAGGAACTGGAGATGGACAGATACCCTTTCAGGTCATGCTCCGGGTGGTCCACTTCTAACCAGGTCCGATTCCCTAAGAGCAAGTCAGCTATGAACTGATCAGTGGACTGATCCTCTGGTGAGAGAGTAGCCAGAGGTGTAACAGTTCTAGCGTTGCTAAAAGTTCCAGTACTGAAGTCTTCCCTGAATCCCCAGGCAACCTCTTAGCTGTGTGTCCCTGTAACAATAATTTGAAAAAAGGTAAACAGTTCCAAAATAAAATGATGCAGGGCAAACACTCCCATCCCAAAAAAAGAAAAATAGGGAGACAGAAGGGAATGGAAATAGAATAGGATTGAAATCCACCAGGAAGAGCATTAAATCCTGTAGCTCCACATCCAGCACCCTGGGCAAGTGGAGAGGAGACATGAGCTCTAACGAGCTTGAGCATTCTCACCCCTACGGCATGACTCGTTGCAGTCCTCACGATTCCTCTCTTGGGGTGGCTCTGCTCACTGCCCAGGGCACTCCTCAGACATTCTTGCTTTCTCCAGATTCCTAGGGTCTCTGCTGCACTTGCAGCGTCATTTTAACAGCTTCACCATTACTCTCTCAGGGGCACACTGTTTGGTCTCCACAGGCCTTCTTGTGAAATCTGAATATCAGCCTCCATGGATCCACAACTCTTGGATTCTGCATGTCTATAAAACCAGCAATATGTAGATGATGCCAAAGCACACCATCAGCTCAAACAGTATCTGTGTCCTCTTGTAGGTGGGCTGCAGGGAGCTCTGCATACCTACATGACTGTGTGTGGAGAAACAAATTCCAGGGAACCAATTGCCTAGGTGGCACTGCTCAGTCAGGGAGCCCTGGAGCTCTTTTCTCAAAGCACAGTATTTCACCTTTACACCTCTGAACCTGCAAATTCTGTAGTCTTGCTGATTCCTGAGATGCCTTCAAGACATCTCTCCTATTGTCCCTAGGCAAATTATTTGGTTTCTTTTCTCCTCAGAAGAAGGTCTAACATTTAGAATATATAATGCTAATATTTTTAACAACTATGGTCTCTGTTGCACCAGTTTTGCAGCTATTTTGTTTCTGGCAAAACTGAAAACTTTTTGAGTGGGCTTTCTGCTCCTGTTTTTCGCTGTAAATCTTGCTAAAAGTGGCAGGCAGTGCCCATAGTATAGCCTGAACTTTGGGCTTCCTTGCAATTTCTTGTACCAGATTAATTAGTCCACTGCCCTTAATTTTAGTTTCCTGCAATGTTTTAGAACATGGGAAAATTGTAGACAAATTTTCTTCCAGAACATAACACACAAATTTTCTAACAGGGTCCAACTACCAACTGAGTACTTGTTCCCAACTCAAACCTTCTGAGCCAAACCTTTTCTGTCTACATTTTTACCAGGATACTGGTCTTTGGAGCTTTGACAAGAATCTCCCTGTAACATACTTACAGCATCCTAGGGCCTCTTGGGTAGACTATTCTAACCCTATTCATGGGAGAAAAGACATCATATTCAATTTAAAGGAAAAGAAGTTTATGTTGACTTATGGTTATAGCACCTGATTGGCTGGCTCCAGTGCAGAAGTGGCATTGTGGAAGGGTCTAACAAAAAACAACCTGTTCAAGTCATGGTGGCCAAAGAAGAAGAGAGAGAAGAGAAGAGTTGAGGAGGGAGATATACTCTTCCAGGTCACACACCCAATGAACCATCTCTAGCTAGGCCCCACCTCCTAAGAGCAAATCAGCTATGAGCTGATCAGTGGGCTAATCCACTGATCAGTACAGGACCTCCATTATTCAGTCACTTTCCAAACACATAAAGCCTCTGGGGAACACTCCAGATTTAAACCCTAACATTTACTCTAACATGTTGATGGATTTTTCTATTTAATATTTATATTTTCTGATTTTATTTCTTTAAAATTCAGTGTATAGAAATATATTACCTATTTTCCTCTGTGGGAACTATTTTTTTTTCCCCTCTGATTGAGTAACTTCTTACATTGACCCAGGAAGTGTGAATACTGGCACATGGATTTATTTTTCAAGTTTGGTATTGAGTATGACCTATTTATTACTAGATATACTTGAGCTCAGCAAGAGAGAACCCTCTAGTGAAAATTAAATCATAGAAAAAGTCAGGGAAGAAAGAAATCCTCCATGCTAATGGAATCCATTATGTGGGCACTATAGAATAAATTGCCTTTTATGCTTTCTTGAACTTCTCTTTTTAGTGCCAATAATACATAAAAACAAAGTTGGCAGTCCTAAGTTCAAGTTGTTTTGCATAATATATAACATTCACATTTACATGATGATAATAGATTTCTTACATTTCCTATGAAATAATTTCTTGTAGGGTTTTTTACTGTAATATCTAATTCTGTAAACTAATGCACTTTGTAATGACTTGAATTATTTTGGTTCTTCATAACTTTTAGAATTGTATATAATGGAATAAATCGTTTCTTTGCAGAACACTTTAGAACTTTACTTACTTTCTCATTATCGAATCTATGTAGGAAATGTCCTTTATATTAATTTTTAGTTATTTATGAAAATAATAGTGTGACTCTAATTGTCTTTATAAAACTTCTCTATTCTTAATTAAATCTCATCCAAGAAAGAGATTGTTTAGAACTATAAGCAATTTCTTCACATAGGAAAAGTAACTTGCTTTATATTCATAAATTGGAAAGCAGTGCTTGGGGATAAATAACTTTTTTTCTTTTACTAGTTTATATTCTTTAGACAATGTGAGGACTGCTTCATTTCATAATTGGTTCTTGGAGAAATACATGTGATAAGTTCTCAAAAATGCCAGAAAATAATAATTACTATATTATTTCTCTGAATGTTATTCTCATACATACTTTATTCTTATTTTATTAAAAGGAGCTGAATAATGAGTTCAGATATTGCCCTTGCTATTCTGAATTACATTACTGTTTACATTGACTTGCAGAAATATGAGTTTCTTATATGTGGGAGTGAATATTTTTATTAATTTTACTCTTTCCCAGTAGTAATACAGGAATCAGATAGTAGAACAGTGGAATTCAGCTGTAAGGTAGAATTTAGTTGGGTGTGGAGGCACACAAGTGTAATACCAACACGTGAGAAGTTGAGGCACGAGGATTGCAAATTTGGAGGCAGACTGGGATAAATGGTGAGACCCTGACTCAAAAAAGGTATAATTTAACTCCTAGGCGATAGTTCACTAATAATCTTTTATAGTGTTTGTTCTCTTCTTGTGAGATGTTTGTATTCACATTATACTTTCTGTAAAGCATATTTCTGTTTAACATTTTATGTCTTATAGTTTCTATAATAGGTTACTACTCTTTACCCCGTATCCAGCTCAGGGCTTAAGTCATACTAAGTAGTCAATAATCTTGAGTAGACTGCTGTATAAAAAGGGACAAAAGACCTGTTGGCAGTCTTTGTGGAAGATGTATATATATTAATTATTTTTATAACAAAAATCAGATAGCAGGTATAAGAAGTCGGAATATTACGCAGTTCAGTATTTAGTTGATTAAAAAGGGGATGTATCACCAGCCTGTACAGGCTGGTGATACATCACTAAGGTCAAAGTTAGTAGAAGTCGCTCCTCCTTCGAGCTAGAAGTGTCTCAGAATTGGAGACAAAGTCCTTCTGACCTCTGTATTCTCAATATCATGCACAGTGAGTGCCTGGTACACTCGAATCCTGAATAAATATTTAAGGAAGGGAAGGAAGAAATGACAGAAGAAACACAAGAAAGAAAAAAAGGAAACTTAAACATTAGCAGTTGCTTCCCATTCCCTACCCTGCAATTTCCAATAATATGAATCTACATTTTATTTCTATGGACTTCTCTATTAGAGAAATCTCAGATATGTGGATTTTTATTAAATGTGATCTTAGCTCTTGGGTTCTTTCACTTAGCATAATATTTTATGTTTTGTCCATTTTTGTAGCTGATCCCACTCCTTTTTATGGCTTTAATATTCCATTAAATGGTTATGCAACATTGCGTTTGTCCACTCATCATCATCTGATGAGTATCTGGGTTGTTCTCACTTTGGGGATATTATGAAAATGATGTAATTATAGCTATTGATGTACAAGATTTTGCATGAAAACATATTTTTTTCTTTTTAACATGTACATAAGAGTAGAATTGCTGGTTATATGATAACTCTGGTGTTTAACTTTTGCAGGAATTTTCCACAGTGGTTACATCATTTACCTTTTTGCCAGCAGCACGTGAGGGTTCCAGTTTCTCCACAGTCTTTGAACCTTGTTGCTGTCTCTTTTTTGCACTTGTAACTGTCCCACTGGATGTGACATGGTATCTCATTGTGGTTTTAGCTTTCATTTCCTTGGTGACTAATGATGAGCATTTTTTTAATGTGTCTTGATAAATTGTACAATATTACTGTGCAAATGTTTAGTCGTGTCCTTTGATCATTTTAAATGGAATGTTTGTGTCTTTATGATTTTTTTCAGATTAAAACAGGTTTTATTTAATTTTTTAAAAATTGTTATTCTAATGCACATTTTAGATGTACATAGTGATAACATTCATCATAGGGGATTTGTACCTGTACATGGCATATCTTGCTGCTTCTTTTCCCCCATTCCCCTCCTCTCCCTTCACTCCCTCCTCCCTTCTTATTCACAAAAGCTTTGTTTCCATTTTTTCCTTCTATTCCTGATTTCTCTTATCCCTCTGTTCCTTTCGCCCTTGTTCACTTTTCCATATGAACTCTCTCTTCCCTTTCCCAATATAATACATTTTCCATATGAACATTTTCTTCTCTTTCCCAATACAATACATTTACTTTATTTGCACTTTCAGTTTCTCACACCAGAGAAACAATGTGGTATTTAAACATGTGTGTCCGATTTATTTCACTTAAGAGTATGGTCTCAAGATGCATCCATTTACCTCGAAATATCTGGAGTTATCATTCTTTATGGCAGAATAGTACTCCATTGTATCTAAAAAAAACACATTTTCTTTATCCATCCTGCTGTTGATGGGCATTTGGTCTGTTTCCAAGATTTAGCTATTACAAACTGTGCCACTATAAACATGGGTGTGCATGTATTACTGTGGTATGATGCTTTTGATTTTTTTGGAAAGATATCAAGAAGGGGAATAGCTGGGTCAAATGGAACCTCTAGTCCTAGGTCCCTGGGGAATCTCCACACTGATTTCCATAGTGGTTGCACCAGTTTATACTCTCACCAGTGGTGAAGAAGGATTATTTGCAGATTACATGATACTCTGCAAAGAAGACCCCAAAAACTCCACCAAAAGACTTCTAGATTTAATAACCAAATTCAGCAGCATAGCTGGGTACAAAGACAACACTCAAAAATCAATAGCATTCCTGTACACAAATAACAGACTCACTGAGAAAGAAATTGGGGAAACAACACCTTTTACAACAGCATCCAAAAAAATGACATACCTAGGAATAGATCGAAAGAAGGAAGTAGAAGATCTATACATCGAGAAATACAGTACTTTGAAAAAGGAGATTGAAGAAAATATAAGAAAATGGAAAGATATCCCTTGTTCTTGGGTAGGAGGGACCAATATAGTGAAAATGGCCATACTCCCAAAACTGTTATACAGATTTAATGCAATCCCAGTTAAAATAACAATAGCATACCTTACAGAATTAGAGAAAACAATCCTAAAATTCATTTGGAACCAAAGGAAACCTAGAATAGCAAAAGCAATTCTGGGCAACAAAAGCAAAGCGGGGGCCATCACAATCCCTGACCTGAAATTATATTACAAATCTACTGTGATAAAAGCAGCATGGTGCTGGCAAAAAAAACCAAAAAAAAAAAAAAAACCAGACTTGAGGACCAGTGGAACAGATTAGAAGATGCAGAAACATGTCCAAACACTCTCAGTCACCTTATCTCTGACAAAAGAGCCAAACAACCTCATTGGAAGAAAGGTAGAAGAAAGGTAGTTTCTTTAATAAATGGTGCTGGAAAAACTGGCTCTCCACATGTGGCTCTCCACATGCCGAAGTTTATAATTGAATTCTAGGTGTTTAAAATAGATTCTGCTAATACAATCATTTAAAGCACCAGTACCTTATTAGTTGTATGATTTGTTAAGTATTTTCTAGTCTTAGCATAGGGTTTTCACTTTCTTGATTTCTCTTGACGCACCAAAGTTTTAAAATTTGGTTAAGTCTAATTATGTCTATTATGTTTTTCTTTTCCAATTATGCTTTTGCTTATATCTAAGAAATTACAGACATTCTCCATTTAATGACTGAGTTCAATTCCTCTGATTAGTTGTTGAATGACTTGGTCACTAAATGTGGAATTGCATATAGTATGTAAGTACATTATAATTCATACTCAGAACAAATAAATAGTCACAGGAAACTCCAACTTGATGACTTTGCTTTTATTTGCATAACTCTTACATGCACTACTGTAATATATAATAGAATTAAAACTACAGTACTATACAGTAGAATCAGCAAAAATGATAATACTGTGGTATACCATAGAAAAAACATATTGAGGCTCTAGTCACAAGATGTACAAAACTATACAAAAAAAGTGATCAAAGTTCAAGAGGCAGGTC
>PVJO010003474.1:0-122903 GCA_004026905.1 Hystrix cristata
TGAAGTAAAGGGGAGTGTTTTGATGGGGACTAGTACCAATATGTCTTTTACTGCAATAAAGTTTTACTTTTGGAGGGGTGCTGGGGATCAAACTCACGGCCTTGCACTTGCTAGGCAAGCACTCTACCACTGAGCTAAACCCCAGTAAATTTAAAAAATTTAAACGACATATTTTTTCAGCCACACCTTGTACAGTTTAAAATTCACTGTTAACACATTCACAACAGGGCCATAATTTGTATGTTTTGCTGCCAGGCAGCTTGGACCACCAGTGGTACATCCATGACTGTCGCTTTGGGTGGTTTTTCATTAACTGTATTAGTAAGAAGGCCGATAAAAGTGATTAGATCTATTTATACCACCAGGGGCACAAGCCACCTGATAGGACAGTCATGCATGTACCACTGGTGGTTCAAGCCAGCAGCAATGTGTTAAATATAAAATGACTAAGTTTAGCTTTCTGGTTCAGCAACATTAAAATGACCCTGGATATTAGTCAACAGAGTGCTTACTTATTTTCTAACACTTGGTTCAAGGTATGTATGGCACTCTGGCTCTTGCGATGTGACACCTAACACGGGACACGGGCAGTAAGATGATTCAGACCTAGACAAACTCCTGCACATGTAACTCAGAAACCTGTAACAGGCATTTACCACACTGTTCACAAGAGGGGAAAAGAAAAATACTGGAAACAAATCACATGCCAACAGCAGAAAATTCAAATAAGCTCTGAGATAATCACACAACAGACCACACACAAGATGGGTGGACTGCAGCGACACACTTCCCATGGGTGAGTTGT
The DNA here is from genome assembly GCA_004026905.1 of Hystrix cristata. Lineage (NCBI taxonomy): Eukaryota > Metazoa > Chordata > Mammalia > Rodentia > Hystricidae > Hystrix > Hystrix cristata. The sequence continues at coordinate 806 of PVJO010003474.1, forward strand.
GAAAACAGGGTGACAGGGAACACACACTGCACCATTTTTATACAGAAGATTAATGTGAAAAGAGAATTTCTAGGAAAGAAAAGGTTAGCACGCTCTCTGAAATCAACTACAAGTCACTATGGTTTTATTGTGCTAACTTTTGGAATGAAAATAAAACACAGAACCAAACCCCACACTTAACAACTTTTGTAGATAAAACATGATGACTGGGATTTACTTTAAGTTACTCTAAGAAAAAGAGACGCATAATAGGAACACGGTGGTTTCTACACCTGTCACTAACAGCAAACCTGCAAACATGCAAAGTAACAAGAGGAGCAAAGAGCGGTGGGGCAGGGGCAGGGGCAGGGGTAGGACTGCGAAGCAGCACATGGGAGACTCTGCAGGCAGGAAGCGGGCTGCCCGGTACTCCCTGTGGAGCCTGTTTTGCCTTATTCCCTTCTAGCTTGCGCACACACACACACGCACACATGCACGCATGCACGAGGACTGAGCAGGCTTCCTACCAGGTATTCATGCATGAAAGCATGGACCTGCCACAGCCCACCTGGGTCTCTGTGCACAGCTGAGACTGGGTAAAGCTGCCTGGCACTCAAGGGAAAGCTCCAGGCTGTACACTGCCAAAGATTTTAATCTGTTCAGGATTTTAATCACAGACTTGCACACCTTCATCTGAACAATTTTAGGAGTAAGAAAAATGACAACTAGCAGAAGGTGCTGTCTGACACTTATCTTTGCAGCCGCACAGCAACCACAACAGGCTGCCCCTTGACTAGCTTCTGCTCCTGTCTGCTGGGTCTTCCATGGCCACTTCGCCCCTCCAAATGGACTGTTTGGGCTTTCTCCAGGGCACAACCCCGGACTCAGGGCAGTGCTCCTCCTCCGACACTCGACGCATCCTATCCTTCCTGGTTCCCCAGTCCCGAGACGCTGCCCTTCCTTCTCGGCTTTCTAGAGACATAGCTAAATTTTATCACTACTCTTGTAAAGCTATTCAAAAGCATTAATTCTAACCCTATAATCAGAGAAGCAACAGAGTCATATGCCCAAATGGGACAGGAGTTCTGCTTCTATTTCGAAGTCAAATTCTTAAGACCTGACGAAATCACAAATGCTGTACTGCATTATTCTGTCTTTACTAAAGCTAGAAAACATCCAGGGCATTAAAAGGCCAGGTTCAGTTAACACAAATTTACCATATGACATCAATTCCACTACTGGGCATCTGATGCAGACCAACGCAAAGACAGAAGACTGCTTGGCCCTTAACCTTTCATTCATTAAAAGTATGATTTATGTTTTCTTCTGAGACAGTCAGGAACTTAGAAGTGTTTTTTGCTTTCAAGAAAAATCAACAACAAGAACAACAGGAGAGTGACTCTTCATTTGGGCCTATAGGAACCCAACAGGTAACTAAAGTCAGGACAAAGCTTGACCTCATTTTGAACTGTATCTGTTTCCTATGTTACCTTAAATCTTTGGGTCAGATCCTGGCTCAGCTCTGCTTGTAGGCACCTTAATCATTCAGGGAGTATCTGTCTAAAAGTGGCAACACTAAGCCGATTAGCTCTAATTTACACAGAGTTCAACTCCTTCAAGTCTGGGGATACCAAGAGAAGAGTTCTACATGGACATTCAACTACCCATGAGCTCCCAGGAGTCTCCATCACTCTGGAACCCAGCAGAGCCTCCGAAGGCTGAGACTACCCCAGCAGAAACAACCCTCGGAGGAACAAGTACTCCCCGAGCAGTGAGAGCTTCTTCCGCCTCAGCCCAGCCTGGACACTCCCATCCTCTCAGTCAGCCAGCAGTGCCCCTTCAACTCCTCAACCTCAAGTCCCTTCCAGGGTTTTCTTCCTTTCTAACTCCGCCTGTGCCTCACACTGACAGGTCTTGAAATTCTTTTTCTGTGACAACTAAGAACCTACTCAGTGGAGCAAGTTAAGGTCCCCATTTCCTCTTTGGGGGGACAGTTATCTACTTCCCCAAATACTCTGGAAAAAAAAAAAAAAACCTCAAGGCTTGAACAGGAATCTTCACAATATACTGTCAATAGCCAAAAGAAGGGAATGATCCAAATGTCCAAGCACCAACAGGTGAAAGGATAAGCAGAAGGAGACAGTGATAAAATGAAATGCTTTGACAATCAGAAACAGAGCACTGACACCATGGATGAACCTCCCAAACCCTCCTCAGGTAAACAGCGAGGGAGGCCACTGCGCCTGATGTCGCCTCCTACGTGGACGGTCCAGCAGCATCGTCCGCAGAGATGGAGGGCAGAGGGGTGGGGTGGGGGCGGCTGCAGACAGGCCCCAGGACCTCTGAGAGTAAGACAAACCTTCTAAGACTGGATTGTAGTAATGGCTGCACGACTCTGTAACTTCTCCCAAAATCACTGGATTATACATTTACAATGAGTGTATTTTATGGTAAATGAATTATGCCTCAATAAAACTGTTAAGGAAAAAAGACCATATGTAAAGCATGCTAACTACACATCTTGGGGGTTAAGTTCAGTTCATTCACAAGACGATGGCCGGGTTCTGTGCACATGTGGATCTCAGCAGAAATACTCCCAGCAACACTGCTGAGCAGCCTCCAGAAAGTGAGCTCACACTAGTAAGAGGCACCTTGCTGTCCTGCAACAATCCGCAAACAGGTGAAAGTACAATTTAAAAGATGTGCCTGAAGGTGCTACAAGAAACACTGTGTGGCCCAGCAATTTACCACTATATTACAGATATGGGCAAAAATGGCAATAAGAGCTCAGAAGGAGAGAAAGTGTCCTGGGCCACAACGATCAGGAAGGCTTTGCGAAATGAGGCCCTGCCCGTTTCTCCAAGGATGACGAATAGGGTCTGAATGGCAGAGGAACAGGGAAGGTCATGCAGAAGGAAGAATAGTGGGGGCCACAAAAACAAACCACCAAGGCTGGGTGTAGGTTTGCACAAGTCGAGAGAAGCTGATGTGGGGGGTGTGGGAAGCAGATGCAAAACCTTTATTCTCTGTGTGTATTAAGGGTGAGGGAGGCTTCAGAGAAGGGAAGTGAGATGACAGACAAGCTCAGTGGTGTCTGCATGAGAGGACAAAGGCACTGAGACTGAGCAAGGGCTCAACTCCAGCCAACAGGAGTGTGCAGACAGCCAGGTGTGCAAGATGCCCAGGCAGGAAGGCTGGTCCTGGGGGCCGAAAGACGGGCAGCAAGGTGGGAAAGAGTAGAAGAGGCATAGGGAGCTGCCTTTCAAATGTGCTTTCGAATCTCCAACAATTTCTCTCTCAACTCCACAAGTTGAGAAACAATATGTTAACAGTTCAAAGAATTTAGGGCTTGGGGATTTAGCTCAAGTGGTAGAGTGCTTGCTTAGCAAGCACAAGGCCCTGAGACCGATCCCCAGCACCTGGCCGTGCGCCGCCCCCCATCAGCTGTTGCTGGCAGAAATGCTCAACGATATGAATAGGAATTTGGCTTTTTCTAAAGCACACAACAGATATATTTACCCTTTGACCCAGCAATCCACTTCTAGGAATCTGTTCCCAAAATAAAGTGGCTCAAACCACAAGAAACTGTAAACTCCTTTAGTCACTGCAGAAGACTAGAAATTAACCCCAAAGTCCATCAACAGGGGACAAGAAGCAGTGGCCCACTGTGCCGTTATTAAAAGGAGGGGGGACCTGTGCTGTTGACCATACAGGACTTGTCAGCAAATACTTAACCCAACGGGGTTAAGTTAATATTAACACACAGGTACAGATATGGTTTTCTTGTCAAAAAGAAAACCCAGGAGGATAAATTGCAAATAAAAATGGCCACTGTGGAAGGAGGGACATGTAGTAGGGAAGCCAGGTGAGGACTTAGGTGAGGCCCGTGGGTAAGGATTCAGAGAGAATGTGAAATGCAGATAGGGAAGAAAATTCCATTTTTATTTTCACTAGCCTCTCACTGGACTCTGACATTCCCTTCCATTATGAATGCTGGCAACAGACCACAGTAGTTTCCGCTGCTTTTCAGCAAGAAATTAAGATTTTTATTGTCCCGTGACAGTTACTGCCAGTATCATTTATGCCCGTCAATACTTTGAAATTAGAGTAGTTATACAGTCTACTCACTAGGTCTTAAATAGGAAGGAAATATGTTAAGTATAATTCTCAGTGCTGGACAGGTTTGCTGTGCTCTGACATCTTTCTTGATTAAAAAAAAAAAAGCAACACTGTAAATACTATAAAAACATCTTGGGACTATCTGCCTGCAGAAGCTCAACCAGTCGTACCCTGTACTTTAGGTAATCACCAAGCAGTAACATAACCCATAAATAAATACGAAGACCCAAATACAGAATCTCACGGCAGTCCTAGGTAGGTTAAATATGAACACTCAGACAACTGTAAATGCATTTATATGAAATCCTTTGTATCATTAAATTGAACACTCTATTCAAAAATTATGCTGGCAAAACCCAAGGGGTAAAGGGAATTTAACAATTTATACAAGAAAGTTGGGATTATAAAGAGAAAGAAATTATGTGAAGCTAAATCTAGAGGAGATGAAAAGTTTGATTTTAGGTATGTTGAAGTGATTTTATTTTTTTTTAATGGTACATTTTAGATATACATAGTGATAACATACATCATAGGGAATTTGTACCTGTACATGATATAACTTGTCGCTTTTTTCCCCTCCCTTCACCCTCCTCCCTCCTTATTTACAAAAGCTTTGTTTCCATTTTTTTCCTTCTATTTTTTTCTCCTGTCCCTCTGTTCCGTCCCCCCACCCTTGTTCCCCTTCTCATTTGAACAATCTCTTCCCTTTCCCAATATAACACATTTCAGTCCTTATTTACACTTTGTTTCTCACACCAGAGAAACAATTAAGTGATTTTAAAAACACAGCAAAATGAAAATATCCAGGCAGGATGTTTAAAAATTCAAAACCGTAGCCCAGAGGAAATGACACTAAAAAAATAAATTTAGTAACTGGCAAGAAAGGTAAAATTACTGGCATCAGCCCGGATAAAATCTTCCAAGTGTAAAGAAAGAATAAACATAAGGACTGAAGCTTATATTTGGGGGACATGGGAGCAGTGAGTCCCCTTCCTCTCAAATATATCATTATTGTTTGTTGTTTTTTGAGACAGGGTCTTGCTATGTAGTTCTGGCTGGTCTTAAACTCACTATGTAGCCCAGGCTGGCCTGAACTCACAGCGATCCTCCTGCCTCAGCCTCCAGAGTGCTGGGATTACAGGCTTGTGCCACCACGCCCGGCTATACTTATATTTGAGGCCTGTTTTTAAAAAAGTAGTAAGAGTAGATTTTAAAAGCTCTCAACACCCATGAAAGGTGATGGGTATGTTAATAAGCTTGAATTAATAATTTCACCATATATATTAAAACATTTGTAATATATGTTGGATACCACAAATGTAAACAAGTCTTGTCTTTGTCTTGTATTTTAAAAATATGTGGAAGGGAAGACTAAAGTACCAGAATACTCAAATATGACACCAAGTATCTAGAAATGCCTAGTTCTATACCTTATACAGACCAGGAATTTTCCACCTTCCAAAAACTAGAGTGGTAGGAGCTGATACTCATCTAAGTCACATGAGCTTCATCAGACAATGGTTAAAGCCTACTTAATACAAGGACATTTTTAGGATGCTGAACAATTATTCATTTAATATTTGTAAAACTGTCTTTAAAAATTAAAGCTTTTTTTTTTTTTCCTCGAGGTACTGAGGACTGAACCCAGGACCTCCACATTGAGATACATCCCACCCCTTTGTAAATTTTTTTATTTCGAGACAGGGTTTCCCATCACCAAGTTGTCCAGGTGGGGCCTGAACTTGCCAGCCCCCCTCAGGCTCCCAGAGCACCTGCGAGGCTCGCTTTTGATCTTCATATTGGACTCGTCAAAACACTAGTATTTAGTTCCGTAGTTAGAGTGCCTGCCTTGCATGCACTAGGCCAAGTTCAATTCCCAGCACAAAAAAGCAAGCTAGTATTTAATATTAAATGTGTTTATTTTCTTTATGGAATTAAAAATCAGACTTTCTTACTATCTGAATAACAAGTGTTTTGTTAAGTAGGTCTTACCTTTATACTTATTACTACAAAAACAGAAAATGTATCAAATGAAGGTAATTCTTTGTGGACAGAAAACCCTGCTCTCCGCCTTACAGTGACACTTTGGACCAGCAGACCCCTCTCTCGTGGCTGGCTTTCCGCACCCAGCACCCAGCAGCAGCCCCTTGGCATGATGCAGGTGTTCTACGAATATTGGGGGATTACTTACTCCAGATAACTTAGGGACCCACCTGAATCTCACGGATACTTAAAAAAAAAAAAAATCAAACCAGAACTCATGCCATTTTATTTTCTATTTTCCAGCAACAGCACTACTACTGGGAGGATGGACACGTTACATAAGAAGTTTGAGAAACAGAATTACTCAAGTCATAAAAACTGTCAGCCTGATGGTTTCTCAAACTTAAGAGACAAGACAAGGACCCACCACCACGAGCAAGGCAAGAGCAAACGCACTTCAAGTTTCAGTGTCACCTCTGCCTCTCCCACCTTCCACAAACTGGCAGAGTAGCTGCATGTGGGGCTGCACGCAGGCCTGTAATCACAGCATGTGGGAGGTTGAAGCAGGAGGATAGATGAAGTTCCAGACCAGGCTGGGGCTAGATAGTGAGTTCAAGGCCAGCTTGAACTACTTAGAGAAACCCTGCCTCAAAAAACCTAATTAGTTAAAAAAAGTAGAGCCCTGAAATCAAGTAGACCCTCAAACTTTTCCTACATGAACACAGTAGTCTTCTTGTGATCAGTCTTTGGTTCTTCTAATTATATAAATATTTGCACATGCCAATTTAATTCACTGCCAATTTTACAATTACAAGAAATATCAGGTATTATTCAAGTATAGAATTTTCTCCCATGAACTTCTCAGGAAACCACCGTTTTTGTTCTCTCATACCTGGTGCCTGAACAATCAATAGAAGGTCCTCTCAAATCTTGAAAATCTTTTCAGAAGCACGTGAAAGTTTTAAAGTGCTTCAAATTCAGAATAAAATGTTAGGGCTGAGGATTTAGCTCAGTGGGTAGAGCGCTTGCCTAGCAAGCACAAGGCCCTGAGTGCGATTCCCAGCACCCCAAACAAACGAACAAATAAAAAACCAAGGATAAATAGTATTACACTTGATCACACTCATCTATCTACACTACCTACTGTTTTCCAAATTGAGGGCTTTAATCCATTACTGTGTAGGTCATGAAATCAATTTAGTAAATGGCAAATGAAACTTTAAAAAATGAATTTAAAAAAAAAGGCCCAAGAGGACAACAAAGCATTACAAGTTGAATATCCCTTATCTGAAATGCTTGGGACCAGAAATATCTCAGATTTTTTTTTGAGATTTTGGAATTCCTGCATATAAATATTGAGGTATCTTAAGGGGAGGACTATGGTCTAAACATGAAATTCATTTATGTTCCATAAAGACTTTTTTAAAAAAATTTTTTCCATAAAGACTTTTTAAACACAGGTCAAAGGTAATTTTATGTAGTATTTTAAATGTATTTGTTTTAACTGTGACAAATCATATAAAGGCAGGTGTAGAATCTTCAATTAATGTTGGTCCTCAAAAAGTTTCAGATATTTATTTATGATTTTTGGTTTTTGTGGTGACTGAACCCAGGGCTTTGAACTGAGCTGTATCCCAAGCTTTTTAAATTAAAAAAAAAAAAAAAAGTCTGAGACAGGATTTCATTAAACTGCCCAGGCTTGGTTTGGACTTGAGATCCTCCTGTCTCAGCCTCCCACAGGTATGCAACACCACAACCAGTTAGATTTAAAGTATTTAGGATTTCAGATTTTCACATTAGGGACACACCTGAATCTGACGGATACTTAAAAAAAAAAAAAAATCAAACCAGAACTCATGCCATTTTATTTCCTATTTTCCAGCAACAGCCACTACTACTGGGAGGATGGACAACCTGTACTACTCAGTTTCTGTCTTTTCTGTGTACATTCTGGGTTATCCTACAAAACACATGCCTTACTACACAAATGACTCAAGGGGCACTGATATCACAAGGTGTGATCAGAAAATACGATGAATTCAATTGTCCTGTCATGGTTACCTCAATGTCCTGAATTGACTCAAGACATTTACCTTTCGTGGTCATTTTGACTTTGGGGAAAAGCCAGAAGTAGCACAGTGCTAGATTGAGTAAATACGTTGGATGAGGACATACCATCATGTTTTTAGTAGGCCTTTCCATTTGGATGGTACTCAATTCACCATATTTTTTATCACACCTCATAAAGACACTCATGAAAGAGGACTCCCAGAACTGCTTCAGAACGCGGTGAGAATGATGGCATCTGTGTGTCTGAAGGGAGAGTAGTCTGAGCGGAATTAGTGGCTATGTGTAATAGTTATTTACTGTACTACATTTTTAAAATTTAAATGTTCACCATATATTTGGATCACATTTTGTATTTGAAAGAGCTAATATATAAAATATATGTGGATGTCTGAGGGACTTCAAAATTCTAACTCCCCAACCTGCTAGCACTGTAAGTCTGGGCAGATTTTTTAACTTATGTGTTTATATTTCCTTATCTGTAGTGGGGACACTACTACTATTTTTTAGGTCAAAATGAAATACATTCACATTGCCTGAAAATGTCACAGCACCTTTGGCTAACTGACGTGACAGAGGCAGGTGTTTTCCAAAATTCCCACCCAATGTCCCTCTCAGCAGCAGAAGGGGCTGTCTGTGTCCCGGCATACCTGAAGAGCCAGCCTTGGCATCTGATAAACCACATTTTCTTAGAAACACCATTCTATCTTTGCTTTTTTGGTGCAGGGGATCGAACTCAGAGCCTTGTGCTTGCTAGGCAAGCACTCTAACCACTGAGTAAATCCCCTGCCCCAATATCATTCCATTTTAAAATTCACATGTATCTTCATTTTATTTTGTTTTAACAGCATGTTTCACAATGTCAGCTTCAAAGTATTTCCTGTCTATCCAACTTACTTCTGACCAGGTGAGCAGCTGCTGCTGCCCCGAACCCACTCTGCAGAAGCAGCAGTGGAAGACACTGCTCTTCCTTCTCCCTGCCATGCGGGCATTCAGAACTCAGGCACACGCACACACAGAGCAAGCGGCCGGGCACTTCCAAGATGACCAGGATTGCATCGGGGCGGGGGAGTGGTCCATCCTCTGGCCCCTGAAGGTGGACGAGACCTGCACGTCCAGCAAGAGGAAGACCCACAGAGAAGGTGCAACTGTGTCGTGTGCCATTAGCAAGCCTCTCCGGGTCCCTCCCTCTCCAGTGAGCTGTGTGCACATCAAGTGTGACGGCCAAGGATGCACAAATGCTGCAACTACTTTTCAACAAACTCCACTTCAACTCATGGTTCCACAGTCCCGACTGACGTGCTTCCGAACGTCATGCAAGGTGGCCAGTCTGGCCTGCGTGTGGGCACGAGGCCTTGAAGACTGCCTGCGCAGTCGGCAGGTCTGGAAAGCCAGCATGTCATGAAAAGAGCACGAAGCCATCGACTGCCTTAAGCACGTTGTGTTTAAAAAACAAAACAAAACAAAAACCTTTCCATTTCTTTTCTTTATACTAAGATAATACATAATTTAATCCTAAATTCCCGAGTTTTGATTTGCAACTTCCTAACTGAGCATTCAAGCATAAGCCCCGTTTCGCTATAAATTAGTTGAAAAGACTAGGCACACCCCCAATTCTCTACCCAATTTGGAGCTTTTACGGTTTTTGTTTTCATCTAACAATAATTTACGGTTGTCTCCACCCTACAAAGACGTCCGAGGTGCCCCCCTCAGGTGAGATGTTGCTGGTGCACAATCTCTGAGCAGATGATGCGAATGTGCCCCTGAGCCACCGATAGTGAGGTCTGCTCTTTTGAAGAGGCTTTTTTAAACCTTGCTTCCCACAATCTAACCAGATCTACTAGAAAGGAGAAAATCTGGTAAACCCTGTACAGCCACCTCTCACAAGCCAGTTCTGAACCAGAGGAAAGCCCTCCAGCGTTTTGAACTTGCTTGGGTTTTTTTTTTTTTTTTTTAACTACCCAAACTCAAGACGGGCCTTCCTTCATAGTTGCAAAATTTAATGAATTTCCCTCATGGCCGGCACAACTTGTTTTTGTTTGTTTGTTTGTTTTCCATCACCATAAAGGTGGCAGCTCCTTTCTTTCTGGTTATTGCTTGTTTTTGTGAGATGAGGTGCCCCTAAATTGCCCAGGCTGCTCACACCCAGGCTGGCCTCCAACTCCTAGGCCCACACCATCTTCCTCCCTCAGCCCCCCAGGAGCTGGGAACTGCGGAGCAGCACTGTGGTCGCTGTATAGGGGCAGGAGAGATGGAAGCAGAGCCCCTACAGCTCTGCCACAGCTAAAACCAGCATTTTAAATAAACATCAAGAACATTCTGCATGTTGAGATGTTCCCGATTTCGTCACCACGCTGCACCACAGTCCTTCCTGCTCGGCCCTGGGCTGTTGCAGGAGCATCAATAAAAGGCTCAAGGTCCTTGATTTCACACAACTTCCTTCACCAACTTGTGTTTCCTTAAGGGAGGCTTTCAAGCTCATGCTTCAAGTAACTTACTTTGAAAATTACCATCCATGTTCCCAGCTAAAAATAGTTCATATTAAAAAAAAAAAAACAAAGTAGTAACATTAAAATCATGAAATCCAGGCTTTTCTACAGTTTCATAGCACGAAAAACTAGCTGTATGTGGTGGCACATGCCTATGATACCAGCGCTCTGGGAGGCTGAGGCAGGAGGATCACAAATCCAAGATCAGGCCAGGCAACTCAGCGAGACCATATCTCAAAAATAAAAAATTTGAAAAAGGGCTGGGGATATAGCTCAGTGTGAAGGCCTCCAGTACAGGGGGAAAAAAGTCATATCTAACAGACAAATCAGAAGACTTGGAACATAACTCAATTTTCTAAAATAAAATTTACTCATCAAAACTACAAAAAAAATTTCTGAAATACAAAATGTAGTGAAATAAAGAGAGGGGAATTTTCAGCCTAGTTTTCTTCATATCTCACACTACAGAGTATGCAGAGGCTCACTTCAGTGTATAGCAGACTAACCCTAAGACAGCAAAATTGTAATTTCATTTACTGCTGCCAAAGGAATCATTAGGATGTTTTTTAAAATTGTTTTCCAAATAACTACTATATTAAGGGAATCTACCATCCTAATTACACACACACACACACACACACACTTGTACTTAGCGTAAAAAGCAGAGTGCATGTTCATCCCACACAACATCACACTTTCAAAACAAGATGTTAGTATAACTTATACTTCATTGGTTATAATCTACTAATTCTTTAATCACCATTTTCCATAATCAGCCTTATTAAGAGGAAGTTTCAATGTTTATAATTTATTACCATAAACTCAAAGTTAACAGACTTCCACAAATTGGTTGCTTCATTACTGAAACTTTAATTTTATGACTCGAATTCGTAATCCCAGTTTGAAGAACCATGACCAAAAGAAATGCCCAGAACCAACACCTAGCTATTTTCAAGTAAGAGGTATAGTAGAGACAGCAAGAAAGAAAAAAGAGAAAGTACTGCACACATGGTTGTTCCACACGTGTGCGGTCTACAAGCGTATAAGCAGGGATTACTGCAGCGAAGGCTGATATTGATGGGGAGCAGAGCCCCTCCACCAGGCCCCAGTGCTCCCACATCCAGTACGGACACGCCGCAGGGGTGAACCACGCAGACCTTGGATCACAGAGGGAACGCGGAGGACACTGGGCCAAGTAGGAAGCCATAAAGAGCTGGTATGATTTGGTACCTCACTGAATACGGACAAGAACGAACAAGTTTCAAGACCATGTCTCACATAAAACCCTAGAGACAAAAGCTGGATGTAGGTGAGGGAGCAACAGGAGAGATGAGTGTGGGGCAGGTTACGAGGGAATAAGAGCAGGTTAACTGGGCAGAAAAGCCCCAGGGCTGTTGGCAGGACCAAGGAGCCCAGCTGAAAAATTGCTGAGAAATGCTTACCTAGCCTAAAACTGAAAAAGACAGGACAAAAACTAGAACACAGGATCAAGTCCAGTGGATGGGTAAGAGGAGACAGGACTCTTGACAGCGGAAGCCCAACCAATGCCCAGAGGTCACCTGAGAAGACAGAACGGTGACCCGGGCCAGAGTGTGGGAAATGGGTGCATGATACATCCCTCCTAGAAAGTCGAAATGTGCAAATAGTCCTGGTCACAGTTCCCAGACCAGTCTGACCTCACATGTCATGTGAACAGTGTTTACCCTAAAAGCCAATGAGTTAGAAAAACAGGTGGACCAACCAAATAATCAGGAAAGAATCAAAGAAAATGTCAAAGAGGAGAATTAAAGATGCCTTTAAAACTGAGGAACTTTTCGTTTTTGTTTTCATTTTTTCTCTCCCTTCCTCCTTCCTACACACACCCACAACCTATACTACATTTCTCCCTGTGAGACCAGCAATGCACATTAATAAAGACCCTGGCCTGCAAACTGGCCTTTTTCACAAGTTTATTTAGTCACGATCTTTCCCTCCTGTTCCCTATCTCATATCATACAACGCTGATGGGCAAATAGTGCTCTAAATAAATAAATAAAAATCCTGAAAATGCAGTAACAGGTACACTGATAAAGCAAAAGTCCTTTTATTATGAAAACAGTGACCAAAACCAACAAAAGCGCCATAATGTTCAAAATGACCACCCACAGTAAAAAATCCAAAGTCACCTACAGCCAGAACATGTACAAAAAGCTACCACCAAGAGCTAACTCCAGGAAAACTGCTCGATCGACTGAGCCAGTCCTCAGCACCCCCAGCCTCCCCTCCCTGGGCCTCTGCTGGCAGTGGCCCACTCTCTACACCAAGCCCAGGTCGTCTTTCTTCACTGTGTCAAATAGGAGATGCTGGAATTTCAGTACTGAGTGATGACTGATGTTCTACATTCCTGCACTGTCCTGTAAGGTCTACTTTCAACCAGAACAAAGACTTCTGTCCAATGTAAGCGCCTCCAAGAAGCAGAAAGCTGATGGCCACCAAATGTGTTCAGAAGTCTCTGGCGTGTACTGTACTCAGCGCTTAAAACGAAGTGTTACTATTATGTGTAAAATGAACCCGAAAATAGGAGATGTTAGAAATCACTCTGGATTTTTCTGCCCTCCCCCAACCCAAATCTCCTAGCTCCCTAAGACAGGCTTGGGGTTTGGATGGGAAGCGGCCTCAGCAGCTACTCCGGGCTTCCACGTGGGCCTGAGGCGCACGGTCTGTGGCAGGATTCCCAATCTCGCAGCGGCACCGAGCACACTTTGCTTCCTTCCACCCTGCAGGAGGATGCTTGCGGTCTTGACCCTTTTTCCACATTCTGACTTTCAGGCACAATGAATTATTTTAGCTAGTATGGTATATAATTAATTTCTATAAAGGCAGCTCCCGGCATTTGGTGGCACATGTCTGTACAACTATTTTCTCATAATTCACTTTTCTTCAATAATTGATAGTAATCTCTCAATTTACCAAGCTATGCCACAAATTGCCAAAGTGACTTATTTTTTCTAATTTTTAGCAAATTTATATTCTTAAACATAATGATATGAGGTTTAAACATTCAATTAAAATGTATCTACTGTCACTAGTTATGAACTAAGCAAAGAGAATAGAAAGTTCATGATAGCACCGAAAAAGGAACTTCCACCCTGGAAGCAATTTATCAGTACCTAATCCTGTGTTACAAGTAAATACACAATATGAAAATGGAAATGACTTTCAAGAGATTAAGACAACTGGGTAGACAGAACCTGAAGTCATCTGAAGAATATAATATGATTCAAAATGAGGACTGCAACATTAACAGAAAGATGAGACAGTGGAGAACCTGAGCAGTGGAAACAGGCCGCCACATCAGATTCTGAACCCTGCGCGCACCTGGAGGGAGCCGCAGGCAAAGCAAGCGCCAATTGATTTCAGCGTTAATCAAGCAGAATCTTCTTCCTTGCAAGTGGATTCCCTACTTCTGATTTCTTGGGGTTTCTGTTTTTATTCCTTAGCCCACCAGTAGGGGTGTAGCTCATGGGTGGAGTGCTTGCCAGCAGGTACAAGACCCTGCGTTCAATGCCCAGCACCATCAAAGATCCCAGTCCACTGTATCATAAGTATGTATGTGCTGCAGAAACTGGAGGAAAAAGCAAAACAAAACAAAAACCCCCCAAAACACAGAACAAACTAAAGTAATCCCTGAGCCACTACTCAAAGATAATCACATTACAGTTTATTGCCTTTTTTTAAAATACCTATACTTGGTGCTGAAAAATATTTTGTACATCACATAAGTTATCTTATAGTGTTTGCCACGTAATACTACTCATTATATACAGGATTATGGAAAAGCAAAAACTTTTCTAAACAATGCGGAAATAATGGCCCCAAACTAAAAACAAACGCACACAATAGGGGGGTATTAAGTAACACCATACCCAAGGGTGATTATTAATCTAGTAAATACAATACTTTTTATATTTTCTTAACTAAATCCTTAGAAGTAGACTGGCTATTTCAAAGTACATACATATTACCTAAATTTTTGTTACATATTTTGCTCATGAAAAATCATATTAAATTACACTCTTTCTAGCAATGAGTAGGCTCATTTCTCCATATTCTCAATAGTTTATCTTTTAATCTATGCCAAAAACTGGAAAAAAAAGTATATCACAGATTTGCATTTCTGGGAATACTGCTAGTGAAGTTTCAATTTTTTTTCATGTTCCCTGCTCCTTGTACAAATCAGCTTGCCTACTTTTTTCTCTTTTTTTTTTTTTTTGGTGGTGCCAGGGATCGAACTCAGGCCCTTGTGCTTACAAGGCAAGCACTCTAATCACTGAGCTAAATCCCCAGCCCCTGCCTACTTTTTTCTATGGGTGCTCTTTTTTATTGATTTACAAGCCCTCTTTTTATAGCACAAAAAGTAAATCTCCTTGTAAATTATGGTATTTTTCTCAGTTTGGCATTTGTCTTTTAACTCTGTTCAGAGGATTTTACTATCCGTAAGTTTTATTATTCCTAAGTAACCAAACAAATCTTTATTAAAAGCACCTGAGTTCACCACTCTAAAATTATAATCACTTGACTATTTTAAATATTTTGACCAGTGCATAGCCCCTTCATACATAATTTAAGTGGCTGCACCCATTCTATACCATATTTTCTAAAGTACTTACTGACCCAGGTCTTTTTAAAAATTGTGGCTTGTTAGATTTGAGCAGTCTGAAATGGTTTTACAGATTTCTGCCAGGCCAGTGAGTCATAACATCACACCCAACTTAACAATAGCCCCAAAGTTCAGAACTGCTCTTGTCTATGCCATCAGCGCCTAATGACTCTCTTCCATGTTTACTAATAGAGAAAAATAAGCTCTTTCTTGCTAGTCAGTCAGAGTTCTGCATGACGAGTTCCGTCCTAATTACCAGATGCAACATTTTCACACTGTCCTCTCCTGGTCTTCCATCTCCATGTGAATCACTTGAGTGCAGCCAGGGGTCCAAAGCTCAAGCTCCGGGACCCCTCCACCTCGCTCTAATGTGGGCTTCCCTACCTGACTGGCCCTGCCGTTAGCACCGGAAGCCTCAGCGCCTTCTCTGCTCCATGGGAAATGTCGACCCGAGGTCCCCACGTTTCAGAGGACTCTGTAAAGACCTGGGGTCAGATACCTGTCCTTCAGGTCGGTGTCTGTCGTGGAGAAGCCAAGAACAATCAGAAGGCTGAGCACAGAGACTGCGCTCCAGGCAGGACATCGCGGGAGCCTAGAAGACACCCAACCCAGATGGGACGGCAGCACCAGCTTTCCAGGCACAGGGACACCTGAGCCGTAGTGACAGGAAGGGGAAAGGAAGAGAGGCGGCCAGTTGTGCGATCATGCTGAAGGGTGGGACAGAAGCAAAGTAGGGCAGCACTCTGCTTACCTGGTCCAAGCTTCCAGGGGGAAAGTAAAATGACTATCAAACTTTGGTTTAAAAACCCTGCCTGCCATGGATGCGAAGCCAGGGGCCAGACGGCCGCAACCTAAACCCCAGCACCTGGGAGGTGGAAGCAGAGTTGGCCTGGGCTGCACAGGGAGACCCTGTCTCCAAAAATCGAAAACAATCAAAAGTCCATGAATATGATACATTATGTCCCATCGGGCAGTTTTTTCCATACTATGCTTGTTCTGCTAAAGAGTTATGACATGCTGGTGGAACCCACACACTGTGAGGGTCTGCAGAGATCTTAACATCCAACTGCCGGCTTTCATCACCGCTGGTTCAGAGCCACCCGGCAGCGGGACGTGTGAAGCACGGCCCCTTCATGAACGTGTTGAACAGCAGTAGTTAAAAAAAATCTAATTTTACAAATGAGGATATACAAACAAGCCCAGTAAAGTTAAGTTCAAACTACACTCTATGTCTAGTCATGCAAGCAAAATGTCCTCTACCTAATGCTGCCGTGGCTTTGTTAGAAGCTAGAAAACAAACCCGTGTGAGTAAAACAATTTAAATCATTAAATGTTTGTAGTGTATTATTAGTAAAAATGTACAAATCAGAGAGTCCTCAGTAACAGAATAAACAGGTTTTATTGAAATTTGATTTATCCTTTGTGTAGTGCTCATGTCTTCATTTTGAGGCAAAACAAAAGAAACACCTTACTAATAAAACTACATGATTTTAGAAAGGAAAGGCAAACTTCCAACTGGCCCTTAAATAAATGGCTAACAACCTTTGGGCAGACATGTGTCAGAGTAAGTTCAAAAGGGAGCCACTGGTCTCCATGAAACTTACGTCATCCCAGACTGACTGCACTGCAAAGGGCAGAAAGGCCGTGGGTGGGAACCTATGGAGGACCGAGGCTGCAAGGAATACAAACACAAACACCTAAGTTTTGGGGGCCTTCATTTTTTTAAAGGTGAAAACCAGCAAGTAACAACTCCTCAATTTAAGGTGCACTCATTTTAATTGTCCATGCTGAAAGGAAGGCACCCCATCTTCATCCCCAGGTACACCGGGAGAGAAAAGACTATCGTGGCCCAGACTTCTCTTCTTTGGTCTTGTCACACCTGGGCTGGCCTCATCTTCCTTCCCCAAGGGAAAGAATCCCACTACCAAACTGCTTCACCTCAAAGGCAAAGTAGTGATACTTGGGTTGGGGAAGCAATCTTGTTTGCAAACAAAAACAAAAAAACAAGTTTAAAACTAGTTTTGTTTTCTTGACACGTTGGTGAGTTTCCACAGCTAAAGAAAACCTGAGTATTCTGTTAGGGCCCTCTAACTAGATACTGAGGGGAAGGGGTATGGCAAAGGAGGCATGAAAAAGATAACAAATTTCACTTACAAGATATACTTAACATAATAATGATAGGGGCTGGGGATTTAGCTCAAGTGGTAGAGCACTGGCCTGGCAAGTCCAAGGCTCTGAGTTCGATCCCTAGTACCCAAACAGACAAAAAACATGATAATAATCATAAAGCTTGCACTCTTAACCACTTTAAGTAAGTGGTTGTATTTTCTGTAACCAAAATCAGGGCAAGTGGTCAAACACTGGAATTCTACTAGAATTATTCCATAATATTTATTCATTCCAACCATAACTGAGGTATCATAAGGACCACGTTCTATGTTACTTTGTGGATGGGGAAAAAAAGAAGAAATACCCGTCTTTGATTAATTCATAGTCTGTGATGTATGGGATTAAAGCTGCATTGAGAACCAAGACTAAGTGAATCACAGCTGTAAGGTAGCATCTGGTGAGGAGCAAAGGGGCCTGCGCAATGTCTAAGGACACCAATTGTGGCATATCAGGAACTGGAGACAGGCCTACAAGGCTGGGAGCATGAAGTTCTCAGGGAGGGAGGGTGGATTTTATAAACTGGTGAAAAGCCTTAGCCAGGCACAGTAATGCACGTCTGTAATCCCAGCTACTTGAGAAGATAGGAGGATCACAAGTTCCAGGCCAGCCTGGGCAATTTAGCAACTCCCTGTCTCAAAATCTACAATGTCTGAGGATGTAGCTCAGCGGTTGAGTGCTTTTCCAGCAGGCAGGAGGCCCTGGGTCTTACAAACAAAACAAACCAACAAAAACCGGAGCATATCTAAAGTTGGTTTGTTTTCTGGCAGACTAGTTTTTCAAGATGATGCCAATGAGAGAAAAAAAAGTTTAACATTTTTAGAAAGCAATTCGGCCATTCCTCTCAAGCTTAACAAGCACTCTCCTGAAACCTCCAAAAATGGGCATAATAGAGTTAAAAGCAAGCCAGTCTTGTGTTTGCAGGCTTCGGAATTTGAAATGCGATGCAACTACTTCACCGGAAAGCAGCAAACACAATCCTTCAAGTAAATTAATTTTCAGATAGCCCTAGACCTTTACAAACAAAGAAAAACATCATATCCTAATTAAAAAAAAAGATTGGTTTTACTTTTTAAACATCACATGCTTTGCTACATAAACTCTATTATTAAACTTCACAAAATCCAGTACTTTTTGGAGCACACCCCAAAAACGAAGCGCTAAATTTAAGAACGCATACACTTCTGCAGGGCATTAAGTTATGCGTAGGTCCTAGAACCTCGTGGCTTAAAGTAAAATGGAACTTAGTTCCTCTTCCACCACCCGGCTACTATATATCAAAAACAGAGTGACCATTTACTCCTATCTTAACTTTTGACTATTTTAATGCTACTGCAGCAAAGAGCAATTACCCAGAGCAAATAAATACACTTCTTAAAAGTTGTCTGCAGCTGAGTATTTGCGCTCTTACTCACTAGCCCCTGCTACAAACTAAAAGCAGTAACAGCGACCAAATCGGAAAAGGGAAATCTCTTTTTGGCAGAACTAGAGTGAACCCTTAAGTTTGAGGGTTAATCTCAAGGAATGTGCATAAGCACTCCTGTCTTTAATTCCGTCCGCACTACAGCACACCGCACAGGTGACAGAAACGGAGAGCTCGCGGGCCGCATGGGCCTTGGGAACCCGGGCGCGCGACCCCTGGCCCGGGGCCCCCACTGCCCGCAGCCTGGCCGGGCGCCCAGTTACCTCCGGGGTCGTGGCGCGCGCTCCCGCGGGGCCGGGAACGCGCCGAGGCCGCGGCGCAGAGCCCAGGCCGACTCGCGAGCGCTGGCGGGCGCCGGGGGTTCGGTCCGGTTGGGGCCACCGCACTCGCATCCCTGCCCACCCACCCGGCCGCCCCGGCCCGGTCCCCAAAAGAACGGCCCGAAGGGACGACTGTGACCCCATAATCGCGCCCTGCACCGGCGCAACAATGCGAGCGAGGAACCCGAGCGCTGCGGACCGGAAAGCCGGAGGCGGCGCGCGAGCCCGGGGCTCCCGCAGAGCACGCGTCCGGCGGCAAAAAGCGACCCCCGGGGACGAGCGCGGCCCGAGCGGGCCGGGGGAGGAAGGGCGAGCGCGGCCGGGCGTCCCGCGAGGTCGCCGCACGAGGCGAGGCGCCGGCCCGGCCACTCTCCGCCCAGCCTCCCGGGGCCCGGCCCGCGCCACCAGGCCGCCGCCCCGCGCGCGATGAGTCGGGCCTTTTCCCGCTGCGCACCCGGGCCTGGCTGCTGCCGGAGCGCGTCCCGGGCCGCCGTGACTCAGGCCGGGCGGCGCTCGCTCGCTCGCTTCTCCGCCCACGAGTCCCCGAGTCCCGGCCGCCATTCCTCCGGGCCGCGGCGCTCGCCTCGGGCCTCGCCCGCCGCCCGCGCCCGGCCGCCGCGGCCCCCTCACTGCGACACCGCGGCTCGGCCGGGCCTGCGCCGTCGCCTCCCGCTCCCTCACGCCCGGCGGCCGCCGCCACTCACCCGCATCTCCAGGGCGCCCCGCTGGCTCGGGCGACGCGTCGGCCGCTCGCTGGGCCCGGGCCCCGCCAAGCCCCGTCCCAACGAGGTCTGGCCGCGTCCCTGCGCCGCCCGGGCAGCCCCGCCTGGAGCTGCGTGCGCCTCGGCGCCCGCCCCCGCCTCCTCCCCGCCCGCCGCCGCCGCCGCCGCCGCCGCCGCGGCCGCCGCCAGCCCCTCCCGCCCGCGCTCCTCCGCCCCCCGCGCGGGCCGCGCTCCCCGCCTCCCGGCCTCACCGGCTCCGGCGACCACGCGGACGCGGACGGGGAGGGCGGCCGCGCTCCGCCACGGGCGTCCGGGGCGGGGGAGTGGGAAACCGTCGCCGCCATCGCGCCGCTCGCCCGAGGCGCGGGAGGGGCCAGAACCCTCCTGCCTCGGCGGCCCGCAGGCCCCGGCTCGCGCGGCCGAGTCTACCTGCAAGCTCTTGCGCCGCGTCCCCCAAACGCGGCCGGGTCCTCAGCCGGCCTTTGCGGCCGCCGCGAAGCCCCGAACTCCCGCCGCTTGGGACCTCGCGGTCGGGCTGAGCGCCTTCCTGCGCGGGGGGCTCCGGGCTCAGAGAAACTTCCCGAAACGCCCGAGGGAGGGGGCGCCACCCCGCCCCCCGCGACGCGGCCACCCGGGCCACGGGCAGCCCGCGTCCGAGGAAAACCGAGGCAGCCGCCCCGGCCGCCTGATAGATAAAGCCAGCGCGGGCCGCGCAGGTGTCTCCGAAATGAGCGCGGACGCTAGGGGAACCCGCAGGCCGGGACCAGCTGGGGAGGCTCAAGTCACCTGTGTGCCTTTTTAATGGTCTCTGAAATCAAACTGACTTCCTCCTTCCAGACTCTTTAACCAGCTCATTTTGGACAAGTTTTGACAAAAATTCACTTTATCTACGGTGTCTGTGAGGACAAACGGAGAAGAGAATTAGGCTCTGATTGCACGCAGGATGCACGAGCGGTGACTCTAAAATAGTATTGTTTTCCCGTGGAGTTTGAGGTCTTTAATGTCGCTCTTTGGAAACAGGCTGTTACTGGGTATCTGAAATATTCAAATGAGATGCAAATTTAGGTAGCACCACTAGCCGCTTGGGCTTCCGGTGGTGACAGGGGCTGGAGATACAGTGGCCTCACCCCACGCCTGGCTAGGGGCAGCTGTGTAGTACCCAGGCTGAATTCCAGGAACAAGCAAGAAAGGATTTCAGATTAGCCCAGCATCTTGGCAAAAGGTGGTGAATGGAACATCCTGTTTTCCCTGAGCAGAGATCCGCTTTAGGACAGAAACCCTCAGGCCGAGCCGGGGCCTGCCGCCAGGGTCCACCCCGACTCCTGAGTACTTGGGTTTCGCTTATGTAATCTTACAATTTGTGCAGTTTAAAAATTTTCTCCTACACTTTAAATGACAGCGAGACAAGGGACAGCTGTGATGTGTTGAACGACTGTTTTATGGGCAGGGTAAATACACGGAAGTTTTGTTCCCTGTGGACGGTGCCGCCCACTGTTGATACAGACTTTTATTTTTGGTATCCTGGTTTCTTCTCACTGGAGCCTGTGTGCTCCCAGACAGTTTATCTCCACGTTGTTCCCTAAACCTCTTTCCTCCAGTCTCATCACTGCATCTCACCTTTTTGGGGCTCCCGCAGCCGAGTATGAGAGCACAGTGGGTCAAATGTCCCCTTCCAGGTTGTTTCCTTCACCCTCTGTCCTCTGTGTAGACATGTGGTCCACCGACACCACCCTCTCTACACTGCCGTCCTCAGCAGCTAGAGCATCCCATCTGCGCGGGTAGCCCTGCCTGCCCGCCCGCAGGACCGGGCCCTCCACTCTCTTTCCCCTTCAAAACCCCCTTCTTCCGTCTTTCGTGCCTGTCTGTACCAAAGTAGGTCTCTTGCAGATGACCCGAAGTTGGGGAGATGTCCAACTACTCGATTTGATAGATACCAGAATCAAAAGTTTAACACAATCTCAAAAGACTAGAATATTAGGGCAAAATCAATGTAATAAAATACAACTTTACAAGTCCAAAACAATATGATGTAGTTGGACAAGCCCAAGTTTTAGATTTAGGGAGGCCCTATATCCAGGCTCAAATTAGTATCTTCACCATTGTTAAGTCAACTGTTAATTAGGGATTAAAAAACTGGCCTCATAAGGATGTGGCAAAGAGAATCCTTTTAGTATTCCAGCATAATTTGTGTTAGTTTCCTTCTTTTCCTCACTTTCCACGAACTGAAGACCCACTGACTTCCCCATTGCTACACATTAGTATTTTTTTTAATTGTTTTTTGAGACAGGGTCTTGCTATGTAGTTTAGGCTGGCCTTGAATTTACAGTAATCCTCCTGCCTCAGCCTCCCGAGTGCTGGGATTACAGGTGTGCACCTCTATACTCTGTTGCATCTTTTGCCTAATATTTTCTGCTGTCTTCCTCGTTACCACCTGTGCCTTGAAATTATGTGGTCTGTGCCTTGGGGACAGGGACATTTTTGGTGCTGGGGATTGAACTCAGGGCCTTGTACTTGCTAGGCAAGTGCTCTACCATTGAGCTAAATCCCCAACCTCCAGGGACTCTTTCTTAAAAGATCACCACCCCCTCACATTGTGTCTGAAAAGCACTGAAGTGTGTCCAAAGCATATTTGTTTACTGTTCAAATGAAAGGGTACTAGGTCACATACCTTGCCATGTGAGCTCTGGGGAAGGCCATTAGTTAGAAGTAAAGTTGATTTAACAGGATTGTTCCCCAACCTGATATTGCTTTCATAGTCACCTGGGACGGCCCCTTTCAGATCTGCTGAATCAAAATTGGGTGGGAAGGAGCACAGAAGGAATTTGAAACTACTAGAGTTTGGATCCCTGATTCACATACTTATTGGCTGGGTAATTTCAAACAAGTTACTGAACTTCTCTGAGCCTCAGTTTCTTCATCTGTGAAATGGGCATGATAGTACTAGTGTGTCATATGGGATCATTTTAAGTAAAGTCTTAATAACAAATATTACTGATGATGACATTAAAAATGACTGTGTAATGACCCAGAGTCAGTTTGGTGACCTGCATTTGAGAAGCACTGATGTCATGAGCCATTCCCAGTCCTTTTCCTGCTAGAGTTTCAAATGTTATAACCATAAAACTTCCAGTATTAAGCATTCTAATAAACCTTATTTATTTTGAAAGAGTGGGATTATTTTAAGGAGACTAGTAAATCAGATTTTGTTTGGTTTGTTTTTGAGACCAGATGTTGTTATGTTGCTCAGGCTGGTCTCATGCAGACTCTTGGGCTCAAGCAATCCTCCTGCCTCGGCCTCCAAAGTAGCCGGTGCCACAAATGTGCACTATTGCAACCGCCTCAGTTTTTTTTAATATACATAATTTTATTACAAAATTTTATTATTTAATTTTTTTTGACAGGGCCTTGCTATGTAGTCCAGGCTGGCCTTGAACTCCCTGTGTACCCAGGCTGGCCTCAAACTTGGGGCGGTCCTCCTGCTTCAGTCTTCCAAGTGCTGGGATACTGGCATATTACAGAATTTTAAAAAGCATATAAAGCACGTAAAATGAGATATCCTGAGAAACCCGAAAAACCCAAATGTATCATTGATGTTAATTCTAATTCCTACAACTTTACTGTGCTACCACACAGAAGTCAAAAAAACTAAAGAAAGCACTTGCACATTTAGGAATGTTCACATCAGCAGCTTCAAAATCTGTGTGTAGTAGCCCCTCACAAAGCTATGACCTGTATTTTTCAAAAGTATTTTCTCTGCAAAGAATCTTATCAGCTATATAAAAACCTGTAGTTTGTGTATCAAAGCTGATGTTGAGCTGCACTTGAATTACATCTCCAAAGCAAAGCCGTCACCTAAGCACATGCACATGGGACGGCTGTTTATTCTTCATCTCCAAACTCTTCCTTATCTTCCTACCCCTCCTCCTCTTCATTTCCCAGCACATTCTTTTTCCTCAAGCCCTTTGCCTACCAGGGCTTCAGCCCTGCTTTTCCTTTGTCCTGACATGGTGTGGAATAGTATATTTTTGAAAAAATCACTTATTTTGTGGTACTGGGGAGTGAACGCAGGACCTTCACAAGGAGCTATATCCCCAGCCCTTTTTCATTTTTCATTTTGAGACCGAGTCTTGCTAAATTGCCCAGGCTGGATTCAAACTTGTGATCCTCCTGCCTCAGCCTCCCAGAGTGCTGGGATTACAGGCATGTGCCGTCTAGCCCTGCTTGTACCACCGCCTTACATATGTGCTGCCAAAGCGAGCATGCCACCCCCTTGTGAGTATTTTTCCTCTAGCTTTTTGTTCATCTGGTTGTTAATCTTTGAATGTGCAGACCGCATTTCACCCATTTTTTTCCCCACTATCTTCAGTGGAGAGGCCTGGGGTTTTGCTTTTGATCTTTGGAGATGCTTAGAGTAAAACAGTAATAAGTCAGACAGTGGTCTTCAGGGCCACTGGGATCTTTTTTCTTTCCCTTCTTATCACCTTTGGGAAGAGTGTAAGTTTCCATCCCCCTGGCCTGGCAAGCGTGGTTGCTTTCCGCCTTATCTTCAAACTTTGGCGTTTCCTTTACAGACACGGTCTTCTATCTCTCAGACACTCCCTGGAGAGTTTGGCGAAACTGACCAGAGAGTCTGAATGTTTCTTCCTGCACTTTTCCTGGGAGGTCTGCACGGTAGGTACCCGAGGCCAAGTCACCCCTTGCCTTTTTGGGGTCTCCTTTCCCACGGTGACAGAGCCCTAACTGGCAGGAGATTTTCCTGAATCTGCAGGGTGTCCAGATCAGACGGAGATGCTTCCTTCCTGGGGCTCCAGCGTGAACTGGTTTCCAGATTTTTAAATGAAATTGGTTTATGTAATCTGAATCATAAAATACACATGATTCATGATTTTTTTAGAAGACAAGTTCCTCTTAGAGAAATAACTACAAATATATTGAAACTATCCAGAGCAAATGAACCAGGTAAGTATTCCAAAGAAGCAGGAAAGGGGTGAAATAATATCATGATTTCTTCCTCTTCAAAGAGCCATTATACCAGGTGTGGTGGTGCACACTTGTAATCCCAGCACTCTGGGAGGCTGAGGCAGGAGGACTGCAAGTTCGAGCCCATCATGGGCAATTTAATGACTTAGCAAGACGCTGTCTCAAAAAAATTTTTTTTTTAAGGCTGGGGATGTAGCTTGACTTTTCTATTGAATCACAGAATCAAATAAATACACTAAAGCCTGGTTTTTCCTGCCTTGAACACCATGAGAGTTTCCTAAATACCTTTTCTTGAAGACTTCAGCTCTGAGTGGGTAAGAGGCCTTGGCAGTCCTCCATCCAGGAGCGTTAACTAGTCAATCAGGTGGCCTTTCTGACACAGATCCGTGACACCTAAAAATGGAGAGTTTGGGGCCAATTGAGTTTGGCAGAAACATGGAGCGCTTCAGGGCAGGCTGAAGGCCTCGGGCCGGTGCACCTGGAAAGAGGAGCCTTAAGCAAAAGAAGGCAATTCAGGAAAGGAGGTGGGAAGATTTAAAGTTTTAATGCAACAAAATTTCAGATTTTGTACCTCACCTGTCCTAGGCCTCTGGTTTTGGAACCGAGAAAATACTGCTGTTAAGATGGTCGTGAATAAAGTAATCTTTTTTGAGGTCGGCCCTGGGAGGACCTAACTGCCATCATCACATGCTAGTAGATTGGGTCATATAAAGTTGGAATTCCTTTTTGAACGGGTCAACCTGTTCTCTATGAGAAACTATACCAGAATGCTCTTCCAAAATCACTTCTTTCAGGAGGTTTGCTATGACCGGCCCTACCTCATCCACCCCCATCCATGTCTGAATTTTATGTCTCCTTTGTTTATTTGTTGGAGGCAGGGTCTTGTATGTAGTACAGGCTGGTCTTGAACTCACTACGTAGCTCAGGCTGGTCTTGAACTCACTACGTAGCTCAGGCTGGTCTCAAACTCACAGCAATCCTCCTGCCTCAGCCTCCCAGGTGCTGGGATTACAGGCGTGCACCACCATGTCTGGTGTATGCCTTTCTTTTTTTGATGCTCTTGCATTATGTGTTTGCTCTTATCGAAGAGTTCATTTTACTGCATTTAAATTGTTCCCTTCTGTGTCTCCAATGACCTCCTTAATTATGAGCTTGATTTCAGAGACTGTCTTTTGTTACTGTATCTCCAATATTTAGCATAGCTCTGGGCACGTAGCTGATGAAAGACTGGTTGGAAGCCAATTCGTGCATCAGTGGAGATTCATGTATTATGAAACCCTGTCATTTCACTCGCAGGCCCAAAGGCCTTGAATAATTCTGCTTCCTACTGAACAAAAATTCCAAAGACCTTATTCCTAACATGGCAACATCTGCACTTTGGTCTCAGTGGATTGATCCCTTTGGTTTCTTATATGTAGAAGACCCTGTACATTTGCTCATCCAACCACCTCTTCTATTTAAGTTGATTTTCTTGAGTTACCGATGATCGCAATAGAATCCACTCTTCTGAGATCGCCTTGAATGCAACCTCTCTAGAGAAACCTTTTGAGCTCTTCTACTGGATATGAATTTTTCTCTCTTCTTGTACTGAATAAGTTTCTTGAATATATTCTTAAATAGGTTTGAATCCCTATAGGACTGTATTAGAGTTCTACAGAGAAACAAAACCAATAGGGATGGATGGATAGATGATGGATGGGTGGATAGGTGGATGGATAGATGGCTGGATGGATGATGGCTGGCTGGCTGGCTGGCTGGATGGATGGATAGATAAACAGAGCCAGGAATGGTGGCACATGCCTGTAATCCCACCACTTGGGAGGCTGAGGCAGGAAGATTGCTGTGAGTTCAGAGCCAGCCTGGGCTACATAGTGAGTTCAAGATCAGCCCAAACTACATAGAAAGACCCTGCCTAAAACAAAAAAGGTAGATATTTATTTTAAGGAATTGACTCATGACTCTGATTATGAAGACTGGCAAGTCCAAAATCTTTGGGAAGCTTGGCAGGCCGGATGCCACGGGAGAGCTGATATTGCAGCTGGAAGCTGGAGGCCATCAGGCTGGCTGAATTCCTTCTTGCTCAGGGAAGTACAGTCTTGGTTTTAGTAAATCCTTCCACTGACTAGATGAGGCCCACCCACCCCATGGATGGAAGTCTTCTTTATTCAGAGTCTGCCAATAAGTGTTAGTCTCACCCCAAAACACCCTCCCAGAAATGTCTAGAATAATGTTTGAGCGCACATCCAGGCACTGTGGCCCAGTCAAGTTGACACATAAAATTAATCAGCACAGGGACTGAGCAGGATACACTGAACGTAGCAAATGGCATTCTATTTCTTTAAAAAGTTGTTCACATTCACAGCCTCAAATGTCTTACCTCCTAGTGACTCCTCAGTCTGTTCCTACTTGTTAAGTTCACTAGTTTCTTTTCTGCACCTGATAGTCCTGGTGCCTGCCTCTCTATCTTGGACCTGCTCATCTTCTAGCCCTCAAATCCCCCGGCCTTCAGGGCTCTTCTATGTGAGAATTTCTCCCTCTGGCTCTCCTCCACCCACCACTTAAATGTGGGTTCCTGAGTCTCTGTTCCTGGTCATCTTTCCTCCATAAACTCTTTTCTTGTGTGATCTTGTCAGTCTTAGTTGTTGCCTATGTCACATTAGCATCTCCAGCTCTGTGCGGGGACACATCTAGGTTTCATGGCAGCTGAAGTTTACACAATTGTGTGTGTGTGTGTGTGTGTGTGTGTGTGTGTGTGTACCTGTTATGGCTTATGTCTAGATGTCCCCCCAAAGATTCATGTGTTCATAGGTGATGGTTTTCAGAGGTGGTTGGATCTAGAGTGTGTGATGTTGGGATCAAGGGCGTGTGATTACTAAATCAGTCCACTGACTGGTTTGGCGTAGTTCTGGGTGTGGATAACGGGAAGGCCCTCCCTGGGTGTGAGTGCCACCCGCCCTAAGGGCAGGTAACCTGGATAGAACATAAGGGACAGAGAGAGAGGGCTGCTGTTGTCCTTTGTTGCTTGTTACTTTACTGCTTTGCTGCCTTCCTGTAACCTCTACAAACTGTGAGCCAAAATGAACCTTTCTTCCTTTAACTTTGTGTGTCGGGTATTTTGACTCAGCAATGAGAAAAGACAGTATACTTTAAGAAAATTTTCTGTGCTGGGGTAGCTAGTAAGAATTATATGTAGAAACTCTGTAGATGTATCCCATGACACCCACTCTATTGTATTTCTAACTCAGTCTAAACTGGTGCCCCCAAAATACTGGAGCCGTCCAATGACCCCTCACCCAAAAGGAAGAGAAAGTTGGGGTGGAGAGCTGGGTGTGGTGGTGCATGACTGGCTGAGGCAGATGGATTGCTGTGAGTTCAAGGCTGGCCTGAACTACATAGCAAGACCCTGTCTCAAAAAAACAAAATAAAACAAAAAACAAAACCGAAAAGAATCTTTAGCACCATCTGGCTGCCCTGGCCTCTCGAATGCCGAGAGCTGCTTTGCTAGCTGCCGACCAGATCCTCAACATGAATGGACCCCATATCGTGAGCCATTGGGCCTCAAGGACCATGATTGCTCCTTTGTTCCCGATTCATCCTTGGCTTTCCCTTTCTTGTTGGTCCTTGGTCCCTGCATCCAGTCATTCAAGGTAGAAGTCTCGGTTATTTTTGTTCTGCATTCTCACTCAGCCCACATCCCTTATTACAAGTGTGGACCCTATCGGCTCCCGTCTGGACTGCTGCCCTGGCCTCTGGGCAGCCTCCCTGCCTCTGTTTTGTCCCTGAGTCTCCCTCCCCACAGCCACTGAGCCGTCCTTCTACATTGTGGTAACTGTGGCGACAAAAGGGTTAATGTTCTTAGGGCCCAGACTTCTTTGACTGATGAGGACTAAAAACAGTGCAAGATAAAAGAAAACACAAAACCATCCTTTCCTCCCCTGAACTAATGTTACATCTTTCCTTAAAAGATTAAAATGTACAGATATACTTATCTAAATCTGAAGAGCCTTTTTGAGGCCTAAGCGAGAGGCCTTGACAATTTGCAACTTTGATGTGCAACTTTACCTACAACACAGGTGTTCCTGAAAGATTAGCAAAGAACAGAATGCCCTAGAAAATGCATTTCTCAGATATCTACCTGTGCCAACTCAGACCCTTCGTTCCCTTATAAAACCCCAGTCTAACTTTGACTGCGATTCCTCCCTTGCAAACTCACCTGTTGCTCCTCTTGTCTTTTCCCGTATCCCTTGTCTATCGGTAAATTCTTTTGCCACCTGTGTCCCCAGCCCTCTATACACCATCTGGCCCAGCAGTAATGACCTCCCGGAGAAGCAGGACAGCAGGGACTCTGGAGCTGGATGACCCCAGAGGAAATCTTGGCTCTAGTGCTCATGCATCGTTTGACCTTGGCGAAGTCATTTCATCTGCCTGTGCCTCAGTTTCTTCGCCCATAAAATGGAAATAGTATATACTGCAAAAGATAGTTTAAAAAAATACTTCACAGCATTTCATGGTGTGGGATGTCTGACACCTAGGAAGTATTAGTACGAGGTGGGATCAAAAAATACAGTGCACGTTTAACTTCTCAAAATTATTACAGTAAAAGACACATTGCCATGAATCTTCCTCGTGGCATACTGTACATTCCTCTTGCTTTGGGCACATATGTCCCATCATTCTTGCCACTTTCTGAAGCAGCTCTGCAAGTCCTCTTTCCTGAATGTCTTTAGTGGCACTTTCCTGGCTGCCTTGGTATCCTGAATCAACTCAAAACATTTACCTTTCATGGTCATTTCCACTTTGAGGAAGAGCCAGAAGTGGTACAGTGCTGGATCCAGTGAATAAGGTGGATGAGAACACACTATGATTTTTTTTTACCGAAAGCTTGCCTTTCCGTTGGATGGCACTCAGCAGGAGCGTTCACTTATTTTTCATCAAACCTGATAAAGACCCTCACAAAAGAGGACTTCCAGAACTGCTTCAGAAAGTAGCAGGAATAATGGAATAAGTATTTGCAGTGAGGGGGCGCATTTGAGGGGGATTCATGGCAATGTGTTTTTTTACTGTAATGATTTGAAAAAAATTTGGGGGAGATTGAGGATTCACTGGTAGAGTGCTTGCCCAATAAACACAAGGCCCTGTGTTCAATTCCCAGCACCGCCCCCAGATATTCTTGCATTCACTGTATATTTCAATCACACCTGTTACTATCATAATTATAGCTGTCCTACAACTGACTTTCAGTGGCTTCATATACCAGAACAAAATATTCAGTAACGAATTTTACTGCAAGACCCGGTAGCTCTTCCCCACACACCCAGCTGGCACTCTGGGTAGTGTGGGTGCCCCGGAAGCTTCTTTTGTTGGGAATTTCCTCCTTCCTTTTCTCTCTCTGAGGAAATAGCGATCATTTCGCAGATCACCGATTTAATGTCAAATTCCCTCTGGTTTCCTCAGCCTCTTTTCTTTCCCATTACTGCATCCTGAGATTTTTCATCACATTGAAACTTTGGTTGTCAATTGCCAGCAATGGCGTTTAAGTCTCGGAGCCCTGAGTCTCACACTGCAAGCACTCGTGTAGATCTTGGATTATTCCAAGTTTTTATTGGCATAAATTGGAGAGGACATTCTGTTCATGGATGATGAAGTGGGTTTTCCAGGTCATAGCACATCGTTGCCAGGAAAAACTTTATTAGCCATCAACACCATTCGTTTATGTGATATATTTTAAAGAGCAGCTATAGTATTTGGAGAACGTGTGTGGGGAAGTCAGGAAATTTCAATGACCTTAGAGCTTGGTTTATAGGCCTGGTTGCTTTTGACTCAGAATTCACTTTGGAGACAGAAAAATGGAACGAAAGGACCTTCTGGGCTGGCGTACTCATTGACAGATAATAACCAAAAAAGATTATATTACTGACTTATGGGGGAAATCTCTTTTCCTCCAGTTGTTTTTCCCCAGTGGGATGGCAAGTAAAGGGGCTTTTTCCGATATGCATAATTTCTCTGACCATTTTGTGGGTAAAGAACATATGTTTAATTCAGAGTTGAAATCTGGGTTAATGACTCTGGCTAGTCCTGCAGTCAGAGGAAATGCAGAAGCGAAACTCTCATTGTACCATGAGAACTACCTATTATTTTTGCTGACAGAGTCCCAGAAACACAAGTTGGGGTCATCAACTGCTCCACCTCAGCAGCAACATGGTCATTAGGAGGGCACTTGAGGGGTAAGAGAGGGGTACAGTTTTTGGGGATCGAGCCCAGGGCCTTCACACTGAGCTACATTCCAGGCATTTTTACTTTACTTTTCAGTCAAGGTCTCCCTAAGTTGTTAAACTGCCCAGATTGGGCCTGAATTTGTGACCCCCTTGCCTCAGCCTCCTGGAACTCTGGGATTACAAGCGTGTGTCACTGCATCTGGCTTGAGGATTTTGTCTTCTGTGAGGACCCATTAGCATTCAAGCCTGCCTCGGTGAGCTTAAACTGTTCAACAAGAGAGCGATACAAGAATTACAACTATTCCCCATGATAGCTTGGAGGGGAGCAAGAGACAGGTAGATAATCCGTAACTGAATGTCCGGAAGAAATACTCAAACTTTCCTCCTGGAAGTTTGGAATCCTCCCTGGTCTTTCGTTAGTGGTATTTGGTCTGCATTTTCCCCACTCAGCTTCCTTGCAACAGCTTTAAGCTTTTATTTTTGCAGTGTTAGGGATCATGTGCCTACGCTACCTCCCCAGGCCTTAATCTTTTACCAAAAGATTTGTACAAGGTAAATATCCAGCAGTTGAGTCCCAGCTGTTACAAGACTGTTGGTCTCACTGCCTTTAACTTCGGAAACTGAACGGGACAAAAGGACTTGTCTTGGGAAGGAACCAGCAAACCACCCGGAAGACACTGACGAGGAAAAAGACCAGGATGCAGGCTTTCCTGATAGAATTCAGCGTGAAGATGTAAAGAGTGCATATAAAACCCTAATGGTCAAGAGAAAGGGACTTTTTATCCTGGGGTGTCCATGGGTTGGGGAAACAGACTGAGTGCAGCTTTAGCTGAACTGTGTTTGCTCAGTAAGCATTTCAGGAACCACTTGCCAGCTGACCTACTTTTCCTTTGTCCTACCTAAAGCCAAGAAGCTCTGCTGTCACTCACACACTGGCGTGACAGGAGCCCACGGAGATGGGGCTGCGGCCAGCTCTCCCCGACTCTGCCCTTCATCTGGGAGCACGGTGGGGATGGGCGGGGGAGAGGCCCAGGGGACGGAGACTCAGGCGCCCGCCCTGTGCCGGAGAACGTGGCAGCAGAGAGAAAGCTGGGCAGGAGGCAGCTCGTATTTCTGCCACACTGGACTCTCGGCTCCTCGTCCATCCACCCTCATGGTGTGGTCTCCTGCAGAGCGAACGGTTTGGATTTTGACAGCATGCTACTCATCAGTCTTTCCTGCATGCAGCTGGCTTTTGTTGTCTGCTGCGGGAACTCTTCACCTAGCCTGGGTCCCGGAGCGTTTTCTCCCCTGGACTTCCCTGAGTGTCTTGTAGTTTTATGTTGGACATTTAATCGTGGGATCTGCTTAGTTTTTGTCTGCGGTGTGAGGTCCAGGTTGGGGTTCCCTGCTTGTGGCCGTTCAGTTGCTCCAGCGATGGCTGTTTCCTTTCCTGGCTGGGCTCTTCTTGTAACTTGGTCAAAGAATGGCGTAACTTGTTTGTGGTCTGTGCTTCCTGGGTTTTCTATTCTGTCCCATCGACTCAGGTGCCTGGGTCCTAGGTGCCTTGAAGACCCGCCGTGCCTTTGTTTCTCCAGTGCCTTTCGGGTCTTGCTGGGCAAACAGCAGCATCCAACTCTATGCCTGGTGCGTAATTATGTGCAATACATTGTTGTTGAAATAGTGTTGATCCTGCTGCCCTGCTCCTCAACACACTCTGGAGGGGGCCGACTGCCTGCCCACCGCCCACAGCCCGCCTGGGCAATCAGTGACCCGCTCTGCTACCTGGGGAGCCAAACCTCCCTTCTCCAAAGAGATCAGAGCCCCTCCACACTTGTCCTCCTACACCTTCGGGTAACCAACAGAGTTTCTTCTGGTTGTAGTCACTCTTGTCAAAATGAATAACTCTTTTCTTTGTTCTTGTTTTAGTTTTTTCATTCAAAACAGGGTCTCTCTATGTAGCCCAAGCTGGCCTCAGAATTGTGGTGATCCTCCTGCCTCAGCCTCCTGCGTGCTGGGATGACCTGGGTGCACCACCACACCTGGCACAATGAGTAATTCTTTATATTCTTCTTTCTCGTTTAACATGCCATGCGGCTTCCATCTCCCGCGTGCACCTAGCCAGCTGCACCTGCCTAGCTTGCTGCTGGGCCTGACATGATGTCAGTGTCCCTCACCTGTGGTCAGAGCTGCTGGGCACATCTCTGACAGCAGCAATTTACACGTTAGTATGAATTAAGTCAGCCCACCTTGGTGCAGAGAGACGGAGTCTGGAACTTAAAAAGTGCAGAGTTTAAATTTGGCCCTTGAGTGGTACTTGAGTGATAGTCACATATCTGAGGCCTTGTTGGTCCAGTCACCTTGTCCACTGAGCCTCGAGCAAATCCATCCCAAAGCTCTACTTCCCAGCATGGGCCATGCGAATGGAGCATTTTGCCCTGTGTTATGGCCTCCGGAAAGAAGGTCAGCTTCGTTCAACCCGGAGACAGAGTACGGAATGAAAGATGGTGGCGCCTACTGAGTACTTCTCGAACATTCTGAATAGTGGAGGGTTCCTTCTGAAATGGTACCGGGTGACCATGACCTTGGCATAACATGGGCCTGGGCACATCGACTTAAAATGGATTCCTTGCTTAGTTGGTTACTCAGGAGGCTGAGGCAGGACGATTGCCTTTCCACAAAAAAATTTCTCACGGATTTCTGAGTTTTTGAAGCAACTTTAGCTTGGCTTTTAAGATCCCAATACTTTTTACAAATACAACTAATAGGCAATAAGTTCCATATGCTAAGGGACAATGTAAAACCACAGCTGGGTGCAACAGTGCTTGTCTGTAATCACAGCCACTGTGATTGGAAGCTGAAGGAAGCTGAAGCAGCTGTGAAGGAAGCTGAGGCAGGAGGGTCACGCTGACCTCTGCTCCCAGCATCCCATTTCCTTCTTGGCTCCCTCGTATGAGAACCTTTAAGACTACATTGGGTGCAGTCAGATAATCAGGATCATCTCCCTGGGAGGAAAGATCCCTAAGTCCATCACATTTGCAAAGTCCCTTTGCTAGGGAACATGACATCCTCCCAGTTTCCGGGGATCAGGCCACAGGTACCTTGGGGTGTCCATTATCTGTCCTCCACACCCCCCATGACTCACGGTCCAAAGTTCCGGCCCAACTGACTCTCTGGTGTGAGATTAGAGTCCAGATTTTTTTTTTTTTTTTGGTCCTGGGGACTGAAGGTCTCAGCCTCCCATATAAGGTATGTGCCTCTGGTAAGACATTACCCTATTAAGGTATGTGCCACCGTGTCTGGTTAGGTTCATTTTTATTCCATATATGTATCCAACTTTTCAAGCACCATTTGTTGTTGAAATACTTGGACAACTTGGACAGAAATCAGTTGTTCAGTGGCACTTCTCCCAGGAGTCCAAAGGTTGTTCAACATACAAAAGGCAATTGAGGGCCAGGTGCATGCCTGTAGTCCCAGCACTCTGGGAGGCTGAGGCATGAGGATCTCAAGCTTGAACCCAGCCCAGGTCACTTAGACCCAGTTTCAAAATAAATGATAAAAAAGAGCTGGGAGTGTAGATCAATGTGACGGTCCTGGGTTCAACTGCCAGCACCATGCCTACATACACATGTGTGCATGCGCTCGCTCACACACACACACACACACACACACACACACAATCTAAAAAGGGAATTAAGAAAGCACTTCCATTTATGGTATAGTAGTAATAGCAATTCCATTTACACTGTCTTGAATGCCATATTTTTTACAACAAGACTTGCAATCAGGTAGTATCTTTTAACCTTTTTTTTTTCTTTTTAAAAATCATTTTGACAATTCTACACCTTTTATATTTCCCTTATAAATTTTAGAATTGCCAGGTATGGTGGTACACATCTGTAGCCCCAGCACTTGGGAGGCTGAGGCAGGAGGATCACCGTGAATTAGAGGCCAGCCTGGGCTCCATAGTGAGAGCCTGTCTCAGCAAAGCAATAAAAAGGGAAAAAAAAAAAAAACCCAATAAACAGACAAATACATTTTAGAAACAGCTTACTGATTTCCCTAAGACAGCCTGCTCAGATTTTGATTTTGATTTCTCTGCAATCTTTTGAATATGCTTTTGTTTCCTCATCTCTACCACCAGCACCGCCTTAATAGAAGCCAGGATGAACAACAGTTTACCGACTGTCCACCTGCCTCCACTCTGGCCCCTCCCCAATCTCTTACTCACCCTGCATTTAGTGGGGGATTTTCAAAACAGGGATTTGATCATGTCACCTACTTCCCTGGTGTCTCATTACTCTTCTCAAAATATTTAGCAACTATTACAGCTTGGGTACTGACGGAGTCACTGGAGCAGGCCGGCAGCTGGAGAAGCACCCAACCACACCCTCACCCTCTTATACCAGATACCACTCTTGGCACTCTTGGTAGTTAGATCTTGGGGAGATCCCAGGGGCTGAGCAACTGGAGTAATACCTGTGGGGGCAGGGACACGGCTATTTGTTAACTGGCACAGAAGTGTGTGATATCTTTTTTTTTTTTAGAGGTTTAAGGATTGAACCCAGGGCATTCACACTGAGCTATATCCCCGACCCTATTATTTTTACCATTATCTTATTTCGACACAGTGTCTTGCTAAATCTCTAAATCATTCAGGCAGGGCTTGAACTTGTGACCCTCCTGCCTCAGCTTCCCAGCATGCTGGGATTCCAGGTGTGCACCACCACGCCCAGGTCAGAAGTATATAAAAATGACACACTTCCACATAATCACACTGTGGCCATGACGTGCAGATGGGCTGTCCCTTGGGCTGCTTCTGTAACATCAACCCACTTTAGTTCCTCCTTTAAATTCCTTGAAAACTATGGACACAGCCCTGGGACATTGTTTCCCCGGGACATTGTTTCCCGCTGTCTGCCCTCGGGCAGCCAGTCCCACTTATCTTCCCGTCTCTGCTCCAACACTCAGGAAGCCCGGAGAAAGTAACTTTATACACGTTAAAGCCTCCTAGCACCAGGCCCTTCTTCTTAGCAACCACCGCAGCTGACGTGTCTACACGTGTACTTAGGTGGTTACTGAGCCCAAAGGGCCAGAGAGTTTGTCTCTTCTTGCTTACTATTGTCCCCACAGTGCCAGCCTATGACTAGCACAGTGCTAGGCTGATAAAAGAATAAAAACAAACTGAGTATGTTTCCTGTCAATCCATTCTTTCTGAAATCCCCAGTTTGGTTAATGGCATCATCTGCGGCTTGCCCTAGTCATAGAAATCATTCTAGATTGTTCCTTCTTTATTCTAATCTTAAGATGGACAACAAGTTGTGGTGGTTCTAACTTAAATCCGTTATACTAGCTTGGCATCTGTCTTGGTTACTGACTTGTTGCTGAGACATCACACCCAACACCCATCGCTCAAAGCGGGAGAGGTTTATCTTTGCTCAAGTGTCAGCCCGCGGTCAGCAGGCTCCAAGGAAGAAACAGGAAAAGCTGCTGAAGTCATGGTGGGCAGGAAGCAGAGAGAGAAGGGAGGAGCTGAGAGGGAAATTCACACTTTAGACCCCGTGTCACCCCCATGATTGGGTCACCTACCAGAAGCCACACCCAAGAGCGCAGGAGGCCTTTGGGGGACATCATGGATCTAGGATCAGCGTCATCCTTTCCTGGGGCTAGAGCAGCCTCCTCCAGTCCCTATCTCAGGTTCTGCCCCTGGCTGGCTCATTCTTCATACTGCCCTTAGGGTGAGCCCTTGAATCTGATATGTTACTTCCGGTGTGAAATACTATTTCGGGGGTCAAGTCCAAAGTCCCTCAGGAGCTGGCTTGTACTTACCTGTCTAAAAGCGGTTGTCTTGCTGGACATTTCCTGTGTTCTCAGGTTCCGTTAGTGAGAATGAGCAAGCCAAGGCTCATTCTTTGCTATTCTTGGGAGCCAGCATCATGCCTGGCACGCAAGGGTGAACAAACAAGTGTTTGTGGTATTGAAAGGAAATGAACAAGATTTATTTTTGTCTCACTGCGCTGTCACAACAATGCACTACAAGGAACATTGTGATTTCAAGTCATTAAAAAGTGGAGTAAATTATATTTATAAACTTAATGTAATAATGCTTGGAAAGTTTTCACATAAGGGTAATCATGACTTTAGGGAGATAGATCTTTTAAATGAGAAGGGAATGAAGAGATGGAGGGAGAGGTAGGAAAGGGAGGGAAAAGAGAAGTAAAAAGAATTAAGATGTGTTGTGTCCATGTACCAGCTCCCCTGGAAAAATGTGACCCATTATGCACTGTTTGCAAACAGGTACTAATGCAAAATTTAAAAATTACACACAAAAAAAGAATGACCATGGTTTTAAAAGTTTGATTCTTAAAATAAAATTTTTTAAAAAAAGTTTGATTCTTGCTGGGCATGGTTGTGCACACCGTAATCCCAGCACTCAGGACGCCTGTCATGAGTTCAAGGCCAGCCTGGGCTACATAGTGAGCTCAAAACCCACCTACACTACATAGCGAGACCCCGTCTCAAAACACCAAAATAAACTAAAAAAATAAAATAAAATAAAGTGTAACTAGGGAAGTCAAGAGGCAAAAATGCAGCCTGTTTGAGGCACCAAATTCCCATGTGCTGAAGGCACTTGGCCCAATAAGACTGAGAAATGAAAATCAAAAGGTGAGTGAAGGATACGTCTCCTGTAAACCAGGAAAATCCAGCCAGCCGCAGAGGGGCAGCTTGGAACAGCCATAACACAGAGACTGAATAAGACGCTGTAATTGCAGCATTTAGGGCTCTGCGTCTTTTTCTAACGTGTGGTGTGAACAGTTAAGAAGATTAAGTGATGATTGTTTCCATTTTCTTACCAGAGAGGCGACTTGACCTTCAAAGGTATGTAAAATGGTTGTCCACTGTTAGCTACTGAGTCCCACATTTAAGTTGGAAATTCCACTTGGAATTAATACACAACTTCAGATTTTGTACTAAGAAACAGGTGATCTGCTGGCTGTGGACTGCAGTCCTAACACTTGGAAGGCTGAGGCAGAAGGATCACTGCGAGTTTGAGGCCAGCCTGGCTCAAAACCAAAACAACAACAACAACAACAACAAAACACGCAAAAATATACCAAAAAAAACCCCAAACCAACCAAACAACAACAACAAAAAAACCAGAACAAAAAAATCCAATTGATCTGTCAGCATGAGACTGTTGCTCAGTGGCTGTTGTAATATAAAGTTGCCTTTTTCTAACTCTGTAACTTTTCCACGTTTGGCTAGCTTTCTTACCATGGACGGTGGGCCTAATGACTGAAAAAATTATTGCTAGTGAGGTAGGAATAGGGTGTGGCTTGACCTGGCTGGGAAGATGGACAGGACCTAAGGGAGTGGGCTAGACCCAAAGTCACCCTGGAGTGCAAAATCCAAACACTCTCTTCTCACAGGACTGGGAAAACTCTCAGGAGAACTGATATGAGATAAATGGAAATGATACCAGAGCTTGTTCTCTTGCCCCTTGCTCCCTAACCGCCTTCCCCTTTGGCTTTCTAATTGCCCAATGGCAGCTGCTATTTCGTTCACGTGGGGAGCCAATTTCTTTTTCTTTTGTTACTTAAATAAATTTTCTTACGGCCCTCAATTCAACCATTCAATTCTTTGTGGTGAATAACAACCTGGAAATTTAAAACACAAAACCCCCCTCTCGTATCACTATGAATTTTACAGTAAAATTGCATATATTGGCTGCGATGAACACCAAACATGAATTTAGACAGGTGGTTACTTACACTTTACCATTACACTATCTTTGTAAAAAAAGAAAATTGAAAACTAAATTTGCTTTTTTTGTTTGTTTGTTTTTTGGTGTTTCGAGGCAGGTTCAGACCGGCCTCAAACTCACTACGTAGTCCAGGCTGGCTTTGAACTTGCAGAGATCCTCCTGCCTCGGTCTTCCTAGTGCTGCGATTATAGGCATGCACCATCAAACCCGGCAAATTTGCGTTTTTGATAAGACTTCGAAGTGAAAGAAATAATTTTTAGGCAACCCCAAGGATTGAGATGTGCTAATTAGATGTAATTTTGTTATTGGAATCTCCTGGCTACACCAAAACGTTATTGGGTAGCTCCTTCTAAAAGTGGCTCACCAATTAAATGTCGTCCAGTTCTGGGTTGCTCACTTCTCCTTCTGGAGTTGGATTCCAGGTTCTTCTCATCTTGAACAAAGAATTGGACAAAACAAGCAAAAAGCGGCAGCAACGTTTATTTGAAAAAATAAAAATGAAGAGTGAGGGAGACGCTGGCTCTGCTGAGCAAGGTGGGACTGAGTAAAAGAGGAAAAGGCAAAGATAAAATAAAAGAACACTCTGGAAGGGGGTTAAAAAAGAAAGAAAGAAAGAAAGAACACCCTGAAAAAGCAGAACCAACCACCACGTGAAAGCCACTACCACAAGATCTTTTCCGGGTCTGTGTCCTTTTAAGCTGTCCAAATCTCGAGGAAACCCGCGAGAATTTTTACATACGGGTCCTGAGAGGTGGTGCTGGGATCCCACGTATCAAGCTGACGTCAGGTCCAGGCCATCCCACTGAAAAACGTGCTGGAGTTCTCGCGAGAAGTCCATGTGCAGGGGTTGGGGAACTGTTTTGCACATGTGTCGGGGATCTTGTAATTAACAGGTTGCACTTACTTACCCAGCCAGATTTGACACGCCCTCATCTGCTATGTCAGTTTACTGTCCTGGTTAGCAAATCACCATTGTCTTATCATAGAATAAGTTCTTGTAGTAGTTAACAATTTGTTATTCTATATCCAGTTTTCCCGTCAATATAGTTTTTCTCCCCATTTTTTAAAAAGTACTGAGGATTGAACCTATCACCTCAAGCCTGCTGGGAAGGTGCTCTATTTCTGAGCAGTACCGCTCAGCCTGAAATATGCTTTTTTGTGTGTGGTTTTGTGTGTGTGTGTGTGTGTGTGTGTGTGTGTGTGTGTGTGTGTGTGTTGGGGATCGAACTCAGGGCCTTGTGCTTGCTAGGCACTCAGGAGGCTGAGGCAGGAGGATTGCCATGCATTTGAGGCCAGCCTGGGCTACATAGTGAGTTCAAGATCAGCCTGAACTACACAGTGAGAGTCTGTCTAAACCAAACCAAACCAAACAAAAAAATGACAAGGCTTGAGACTGAAAGAATATGCCCAATTCATGGAAAGGACCTGGGCTTGTGAATCGAAAATTTGTTTTCTAACTCAGATTTTTCCATGACTTCGGACAACATGCCCCCCTCCTATAGGCCTCAGTTTTCCAGGGAGCAAGCAGATGAAACAAAGCAATTACACTCACTATCCCCAACTCCAGAGTTCTACTACTGAGTATCCAGCCTCAAATTCCCTAATGTTTTCTCATCACACGAAAATGAAAGAATTGGATACACTGCCGTATTTCTAGAAAGCCTCCTATTTCTGCCCTTCCAGCCCCAGAGAAAGCGGTGAGCCAAGAGTTAACGGCAGGAATAAAAGACAAATGTCCTGGTCCTGGAAGAAGCTGGAGAGGAACGAGAGGCGAGGCAGCGGGTCACTCGCCGTGGGGGAGGGAGCCCCAGCCTGGGATTCCAGGTGCTAGTCAATCAATCCAAAGACATTTTGTTAAGACCTGTGCCCCACACCTGCTGTACTCCTGGTTTCTCGCTGGTGGAGATGAATGGTTTTACCACTCAACGATGAAGGCAAAAAGAAAATAATAGTTAGAGGGGAAAAGTCGAATTGGAGCTGATATGTCCCCAATCCCCTCTCGCCCCTCAAAGCCTATTATTTTGTGATGACACATTAGGAAACACACATTTTGAGTTTGGCATTTTCAATTACCTGGGGCATGATGACTTCGTTTAATAGTTATTATAATTACAAGAAATAACATCCTGTCCTTATCCAATTAAGGACCAGGATGATAAAATGAGATGTTAACAGCTCATAAAAATAAAACTTTAGAAACAAACAACACATCCACCTCTCCATAATGATGTTTTGCTGACTGCTTGGCGGGGGGAGTCACTTATTTGAAATTATTTTAAATAACTCTGGTAACATCTCTTCGACTTGA
The DNA here is from genome assembly GCA_004026905.1 of Hystrix cristata. Classification (NCBI taxonomy): domain Eukaryota; kingdom Metazoa; phylum Chordata; class Mammalia; order Rodentia; family Hystricidae; genus Hystrix; species Hystrix cristata. Next base: position 41,960 of record PVJO010003474.1, read on the forward strand.
ATGCAGGTATCATGTGTTTTGGTTTGAGGAAGGAAGAGACCACAAAATCTCAGTTTTAGCTGTGTTTTATATTAAAAATGGATATACCCTAACATACTGGATTATATATAGTCATGAGAGTCTTAAAATCCAAAAATAAGGATTTATTTTCCTTTCATCTAGACATCCTGGTATTATGGACAGCTGAGTTACATGGAAATTAATATGCGGTCAGAGAGGAATTGGGCCATCAAGGAAGTCAGCACAAAAGAAATATTGCAGCTGGAGGCAAATCTGAAGAGAGCCAGGCCTCAGGATGGAGAATAATAGCCAGACCTGTGAGATAAACAGCAATCTCAGATTCTACTATGGGCCCAGCTCAGCATCGGAGACATAGGTGGGTGACCAGAACATCCAGACCCCCACTCCTCTCCCTTTCTTAGAATTCCTTTGTTCTTTCCATGTACCCTGCTACGTGACTCATTTCCCTATTGGGTCAATATTGGCTAAGCAGCTACACTTGTAATCCTATAGGCTGATTGTAGTTTGACCCACATTGTGATTTTGCTGTGTAAATTACTCCTGACAAAGGGCTTCGGTGGCCACCCACTTAGGCCTCCTTCTGGAGCTATTCTTCCCCTACTTCCCAATAAAACTCTCCTAACTTCTTTCTTTGGTTCCCCTATTCATTCCTTGGTGTTGTAAGACCAGAAACTCAGTGCTTTTGACACCTAACAGGTCGGGAGTTACACTTTTCTGGCCGAATGTCCAGGTCTAGTAGGATGCTGTATGGTGTTGGGGACCAAGCTGTCCCCAGCCTATTGCTCCACGGTACAACCTCCGTCTCTAGTAATCTCGTGGTTCTAGATGAAGTCATACAGTGTCCACTCACATCTTATCGGCAACACTTTGACACATGGCCTGGCTACAGGGAGTGGAAAATGGAGTCTCTAGGCACTTGAAGTTGTGTGTTCTACTATCACAGAACAAGGGTTGGCAAAGTCTTCCTGGAAAGGGCCAGCTCTTTATTACCTTAGACTTTGGGTGCCAGGTAGCTCCCAAAGGGAAAACAGCAACACACAGACAAATGTTCATGGCTGCTTTCTAATAAAACTTTATTTCTACAAACTGATGGCAGGCTAGATTTGGCCCACAGGCTGACTGGAGAACAGATATTATGGGTAAAACATTTTCTTTGCCTGCATCCACTGACAGGCATGTAAGTCGATTCCCTATCTCAGCTGTTGTGAATAACACAGTGATACACACCGTACCTTGCAATGTATAAATACAAACCTCCTGCCTTACTTGACCTTGGTAATGCAATGTGTGTTTTCTACACAACCATCGGGAGCTACAAATCCCAGAAATAAGCACCCCAAAGAGATGCAAGGGCGACTCCGAGATCATCCTCCGGGGAAATGGTGGTGGTTTTCCCTTCTCCTTGGCAGGACAGGACAGGGTTGGGATCTTTTGTTTAATTACATCTTACTTTAAGATCTTCTCTCTCTTCTTGGTGGACAGAGGGGAGGGAAGCAGGATCATACTAGAGAGCCCCTTTTGAGCAAAATACATTCCATAGGAACTCAATAAAAATTCACCATGGGGATTTTACTTTGCACTCATTTTATATATCTTTTATCCGCCAGTGCAAAGGCAACACGGGGTTTAACAAGGCCAATATAAACATACAAATTCAGACTTGAGTCTTCCACGATCTGCTTCTCTCTCCCAATCTCTTGCAAACTTTTTTTTTTTATGCGCCTGACCTCACAGTCAAGAGTCCATCAGGAGAGAGAGGTTGTCAGAGTAATTTCTGTTGCTTCTGGACCTTTTAAATGGGATAAACCATCCTGCATACCTTTCCTGCAGTTTTTAGAAGGGATATCAGCCTGCAAGATTGGCCCTCTTTACTTCTCTGACTACTGTTACATCTACTTTTATGTCTCCCAAGCTCCTACTTTTATATTCATTAGAAAGATGCTGAACGTCAACCAGGCTGGTCAAACATCCTTACCATAGAGAGTCGAGGCTGGAATACCAGCAGCCGTCTATTTCTGCGTTCATGAAAGGGGACTTAGAAAATCAGACTGCAACAGTAGAGCTGAAAGAAGCTTAGAGATAAAGTTCAAAATCCTTAGTTGACAGAGAGAAACTGAAGTTCAGAGGAGGAGAGTGACACATGCAGCTAAGTAATAATAAAACCGTGTAGAAACTCGGGTCTTCTCATTCACAGAAACATCAGCGTGCTTCAGCCTCGCTCAGGAGGAGCTGACTTGGAGGCAGAGGAGCCCCTGTGAAGGGGGGACTCCTGTGGGCTGTCAGGCTTCAGGAAGCAGGGCAAGTGTATCTTCTCGGCTTCTGGAAACAGTGAGAAATCAGGTGGGCCTAAAATGAGCCTGGCAGCTCATGTCTTTAATCCCAGCACTTTGGGAGGCTGAGGCAGGAAGACTGTGAGTTTGAGCCCAACCTGGGCAACTCAGTGACTTATTGAGAAACTGTCAATACATATGATATAAAATAATTTACATATATGTACATATGTGTATGCATATATGCTCATATATATATTCATATACTCTAATGAAAATTTTATTCATTTATGAAAATAATCCTAGAAATTTATTAATAAATATTTTGGCACTTACTAAGTATTTTATGAATATATATATATATACACACACACAGACACACACATTCATGTAAGCACACACATATATATATTACATCTATAAATAGGTTATAATACATGTTTGGAGATCCTACTTTCTCCATATAAGAATATATTGTGAAATATCTTTCTTTTTAGATATATATATTTGTATATATTATACACTTTTATTTTTTGTTCTTCCTTTTTCTTTTCTTCTCTTTTCTTTTTTGAGACAGGGTCTCGCCATGTAGTTTAGGCTGGCCTCGAATCCACTATAAAGTCCAGGCTGGTCTCCAACTTGTAGAGATATTCCTGCCTCAGCTTCCCAAGTGCTGGGATTACAGGCCTGCACCACTATGTCCAGTCTCTTCCTTTTTCTTTTTTTTTTTTTGCCCTCAAGAAGTGTAAGAGGAAAGATAAAAAAGGTGGAGATGGGATGGTGGAAGAGAGAACATGATTGGATGATTAAAATATGCCCAAACATTAACATGAAAAGAATAGATACTTAATCATAATAATTAGTGACACATGCTCTTTTGGAATCTTGTCTGCTTTAGTCTGAGGAAAAGGATTTAAAACCAACAAAGAAAACACCTTTTTTCTTTTTTTTATAAAACCAGCATTGTCTGCCCCATCTAGTAAGTCATTACAGCAAGAATTAAGAAGGAAAGACCATTTAAAGTTAACCTGTCATTAATTTAATAACTACTCACTTGCATCACATAAATAATTTAAAATGGAGAGGGCTGTCCACTGTGATTAAGGTCATTACTTCGTGTCCAAGTACCTCAAGGGCTTGCCTGACTACTCTCTGCGAAAAGAAGTAAAACCAAGATCCAAAATAAATCTCTCCTCCCTTAATTGGGTGTTGGGAATTGTGTCTCAGCAACAAGAAAGTGGCTAAGACAGAATCCCTGCACAAAAACAGACTATATATATGTGTGTATATATAGTTTTTTTTTTTTTTTTGCAGGGGGGACAGGGTCTGGCTATATAGTGCAGGCTGGCCTTGAACTCATTACATAGTCCAAGCTGGCCTCGAACTCTCGGCAATCCTCCTGCCTCAGCCTCCCAAGTGCTACAATTTCAGGCATGTGCCACCACTCCCCTCTCAGCCTATATTATTTTAAAAGATTTTTGGGTGTTCAAGTTCCAAAGTGATTTGTAGTATTGTTTGATACCCGAAAAGCTGACTCTGTGCCGAGAAAATTACATTTATTTCATTCAGCAGGCATTGATGGAACATCTTCTAGATCTAGATGTCAGGCACTCTTTGTAGTTCTTCGGATTCGGCAGGCACTGAATGAAGCTTCTGCTGCTAAAGATCTCATATGCTAGTATGCGATAAAAAATGAAGCAAACAAAAAGAATTCCAAAGACAGCAGAACTCATCGTGGGTAGCCGGGAGGAGACACATGTGCATCGTTGGATCCTGGCGGTGAGTTCCGTGGACAGTGAGAGGACAGGTGATCTCTGTGGGAGAAGATAAAACTGTCTTCTTAGGCTGGGCGAGGTTGAGCTGAGGCCTGAAGGATAAGGCGAGGCTGGCGCAGCCCAGGAAGGTGAGGCGGTCAAGGCTGGCAAGGAAGGGTGACCAGGCCCAGGAGGGACAGAGCACTGCGTGTTCAGGTGCCGAGCCAGAAATGACCAGCGTGGTGAAGGAATCTAGAGAGAGGCTGGAAGACTGACTGGAAAGGTGCACAGAGGCCGGATCAGAAATGTGAAGTTTAAGAGCAATGGGCAACCATGACTGAGTTTTTAGTAAGGAAGGGATGTGAGGAAATTTTGCTTATTAAGACCCTTCCGGCTGCAGCGAAGACTGAATTGGACGGGGAACAAGGTCATAGACAGCAGACTCTCAGGAGGCTCATGGGTCAGCCGGGGAAGACAGTGGGGTGGACAGTGCTAGTGAGCAGCTTGAGGACTCTCCCGACAGCCAACACCTACCATGTGACAAACGCTCACGTAAGCGCTTCTGACATGCACAAGCGCCGTGCACCTTCTTGGGGTCCGTGTGAAGCGGTTTCTATTATGACCGCCTCTATTTCACACTTGAAGAAATTACAGAGCATCTAGGTTACTTTGCATCACCAAGTGGTGGATCTGGGATTTGAACCCTCATCGTCGGGCTGAAAGTTGACTCTTTCCCTCCAGTTTTCTCCCCAGGGGCAGGCTGATTTGACGGATGTGGGAGTGGACTCGGAGTAGTCGCTGACCGATTAGAGTGGGTAGTTGCGGGTGGAGGGAGCATTCTGGATGAAGGCTGGGGAGAGAGAGGAATTTTGCTTTTTAAAAAGGCATTGTGGGATTGTAGACACCGTGTGGTGATTATAGTTCTCATGCCCCAGAACCAGGTCAGGGCCCACAAATACAGATTTGGGGGACATCAACACAGATTGTAATGGGAGCCACGAAGTAGATGGAGTTGCCTGGGGACAGTATCTTGGGTGATGGAGAAGATAGCCCACCACGCCCAGGAGACACCAGCATTGAACAGACACGAGGGAATGAGCCTAGCAGGATGTGGCTGGAGAAGTCCGAGGAAATCGGAGGAATGTGGCATCCACTAAATCAAGGGAGAGAATGTTTCTCAGAGGAGGAGAACACCTGGCCAGGGTCAGATGCTGCCTGCCAAGGGGAGCACTGTGACAGTCCTGTTAGGGTCAGCAAGGGCCCTGGGAGAACAGCCAGATCACGCTGGGAAGCAGAGAGAATGGGTGTCAATAACTCAAGAAGGGACAAATGTGAGCTGGTTGTGGGAGGAGGACCCAGGAACTCAGGGCTGAAGAAGTTTGTTTGATTTTTAATATAAGGACCATCTATGAGGCAGGAGTAGTGGCGCATGCCTGTAATTCCAGCACTCTGGGAGGCTGAGGCAGGCAGATTGCAAGTCCATGCCAAGTCCGGGTAACTTAGTGAGACCTGGTCTCAAGATAAAAAAAAATAAAAAGGCGTCTTGGGGATTTAGCTCAGCGGTAGAGCATTTGCCCAGCAAAGCCGAGGCCCTGAGTTCGAGCTCCAGCACCCTCCAAAATAAATAAATAAATTAAAAGGGCTGGGGATATAGGCCAGTGAGAAGGCCCTGGGTTTGGTCCCTAGTACTGAAAAAAAAAAGGCCATCTGTGTGCATCTGCTCTGGTGTTGATGATAAACAAGCCCTCGAGAAGATGATATAAAATGATGAAATGACGGAGCAGAAGGAGGGAGGAAGCAAAGGAGGAACACAGGCGGAAGGCGTGGCCTCAGTCTGCAGGGGACAGTTTGCTCATTGTGGGGGCTCGGTGTAGGGGTGTGTGGGAATCTGGGCGGTTTCCTCCAGGGCTTCATTTTACTGGCATGAGTGAGAAGGGGGAGGTAGCAGGGCCACAAGGTCCCGGGGAGTTGACAAGTTTGCAAAACAACTGGAGTGGAGACTCAGCGTGGGGCAGAGAGATACCCCAGGACAGCAGTGAAGGCTGGAGCCTGTGCAGGGTGCATGAGCTAGAGAGGCTGGCTGGTGTGCTCTGGCCAAGCTCTGCAGGCCAGATCTACAGAGAGGTCAGAAGCCGCGTCCTGATCCGAGTTCGGTTCTCCCTGGTGCGAGGGCAGGGGGTGGACACAGGGCAGGAGCGAGAGAGCTGAGGGTCTGCAAGGGCCTGGGAGAAGGGTGACCGGCCTGTGAAGGCGAGGAGGCACATCTGTCCCCTGGCTTGCTTGGTGACCCCTGACTTCAGGCAAACTGCCACCTATCTCTAGGCTTGTTTCCCCTCCCTGGGTGAGAGGATGTTTAATTCCCTTCCAGTTCTCAAATTCTGTGGTCCAGCTTTGCAAAGGGGCAAGCGTTCCAACCACGAGTGAGAGACCCTGCTGATTCTTCCTTGTCTCTAGGGTCACGTGACATCACTCTGCTGGAGGAGCAGATTCCATTGATCTTTCCGGGCCATTGAGGCAACTTCTTTATTCTCCCATGAAAATATGCAAAATATTCAGGGCTCTTCCCATAAATCAAGAATAAGCGTGTTGGCCGGGTGTGGTGGCTCGTGCCTGTAATCCCAGTGCTGGGGAGGCTGAGGCAGGAGGATCTCCCTGAATTTGAGGCCTGCTCAGGTTTACACAGTGAGTTCAAGACCAGCCTAAACTACACGGTGAGACCTTATCTTCAAAAAACCTAAAAAAAAAAAAAAAAAAAAAAAAAAAAAAAAAAGAATAAGCATCTCATTGCCATTGCCGATGCAAAACCTGCTGTCAATTTCCCAGTCTGTACCTGATTCAATTCGACTGGACTTAAAAACATAAATTACTATGTTATTATGTTTTTGCATAAATTACTATGATGATGGTTGCCGGGGACAGAAAAACAAGACCAGTAGAATCCTTGCTGTTTAAGTTTAGAAAGCCTAAATCTAGTACAGAAGTACATATAGCAGGGCTGTAAATCTTAGTATTCAACCCAGGTAAGAAGGGACAATTTTGTTCCATATTTTTCTTTAACAACTTAACATCTGTTTTGAGTCCTGCTTTTTACCAAGTTGAAATAAACTCAGCTGGGGTCCCAGCCATTTTGTGGGTCATGGCTAATTTTAAGGGCTTATGTAACCTGAAGGATCAGGAGGGGGTCCCTTTCTGGTCCTCAATATCCCCGGTCGGCACTAGCTGCTGGGACTTCACGGCCCCCGAGGTTCTGAACTGTTAGTTTGTGCGGTGGCTGGGGTATATTTCTCTTGGCAAGATCCTTTCAATTTTGTGTGCTACTTCAAGGGCTTTCTGGGGTGCATGGTAATTGCTGTGCTTCTTCCCAGTACGATTAAACATGCCACCCATCAATTTTCTTCCTGAGTCTTGTTAGCTCCCTGGCTTCCTCCTGGGATGCAGGGTAAAACCAGCTCCTCCTTCCAGGACCAAGTGACATTTTGGCTTTCTGTATGTGCTTCCAGCTTTTCTTCTCATTTCTCACCCTGGGAAGCCTCTAGTCTGGGAAAGTTGGGAAGATGGGGTGAAGAATCCTACTATTACAGATAATGTTTGTTACCCACTTTTTGTCTGCCTTTCCCTGCCATTTCTGTTACTAGGAAACTTCTTTTCTTCTTTATTTTCAGTTCTATCACATCCTTCTAAGGTCCTGTGCACAAGTGGAATAGCTACTTAAATGTGCAGAAGAGCAGGAAGTAAAAAGAACGTGTGTGTGTGTGTGGTGGGGGATGTTGGGAGCTATTTCATACAAGACATAGATAAGTGTGTCAGGAGATGAACAAGCATTGTGTTCTGGGGGTTCAAAGTATATCAATAGGGATCTCTGGTTGCATACTGAAAAAATGAACATCGGTTACCTTAAATCTGGAAAAAAATGCTATATCCATTGAAAGGATTCTAGATAGCTCACTGAATAAAAAGAGTCCCCTTTATAAAGTAGTCTGTCTCAGGCATTTTGTTATAGTAACAGAAACGGACTAATATGCTGATTCAGCCCAGTTTTGGCACTGAGAGCCCCACATCCTGGGATCCAAAACATAAAGTAATTCTGCCCATCGGAACTCAATGCTGGTCAGCGTGGGTCAGGATGTGCATAGTGAGTTGTTCTGACCCCAGCACTTGGGACTCACATCTGACCAGATCGGGGTTGATGTAGCACACAGATCTCTTGAAAAAGGGATTGACCTGGAATTATGACCATTGAGAAAATATTAAAGTTGTGCTAATCACAAACTTGTCCATGAAGAGTAGAGAATACGAAAAAGGCAGAAAACAAAGGGAGGGTACAAAAACAAGCAAACAAACAAACAAAAAAACTGGAGAAGGAACTTAGGTTGGGCTACCACATGTGGGAACTTCCTCCGGGCATATACTCAAGCGGTGCTTGTGTGTCTTAGAAGGCAGGCAAGCAGCAGGCTGCAATAAAAGGTTGAAATGGAGACCTGACCTGACCTTCTGGTGTCCCACCCTTTCCTGTTGGAATTGTCCCTCCAGACACCCATTAGCTAAAAATCCTTATGCACAGTAATTTAGTCTTTTTTCCTTTTATGTCCTTTAGTGATTTTTTTTTTTTTTGAGACAGGGTCTTGCTATGTAGTTCAGGTTGGCTTTGAACTCAGGGCAAACCTCTTGCCTCATCCACCCAGGTGCTGGGTTTACAGGTGTGCACCACCATGCCTGGCTCCTTATTTCTTAATGAAGTTTTAAATATACAGTAAAGTAGAAATAATTTTACAACAAACCCATGTATCCATCACCTTGACAATATAATTACTGTTTACTATATTTGCTTTATTCTGTATCTTCCATGTCTCCATCCACCAACCCATCTTATTCTTTTGGAGAGGCACATTTTAAAGTACATTGCCTCAGTTCTAAATACCACAGCATGCATATTATTAACTAGAGTTTAATTTTTTTTGTGGTTCTTTTGTTTGAATCTTGAGATAAAAATATAGAAGTAATGAAATGACACCAGCCTTAAGTATATTTTGCCATGCATTTTGACAAATGCACCTATGCGTGTAATTCAAACCCTTACCAAGGTATAGTGCATCACCATGAAAACAGGAAGCTCCCCTAGTGCCTCCTTCCGGTTATTCACTCCCACCCTCAACCCCTCCTGCCATCTACCCCAGGCAATTGCTGTTCTGACCTTTTTTCCACTACAGATTAGTTTCATCTGTTGTAGAAGTTTCATATAATTGGAACCATGGAGTGCACACTCTTTTTTGTCTGGTTTTCTTTGCTCAGCATAATGTCTGTTAGATTCATCTATGGTTGTGGGTACACATCTTGCTGTCCAGCATTCCACTGTATGGATGTATGAAACTTTGTTTAGTCATGCTCCTTTTAATGGACACCTGGTCTCTTTCCAGTTTTTAATGCTGTTCTGGACATAATTGTACAAGTCTTTGGTGGACAAGTTTTCATTTCTCTAGGAGCCGAAACCACAGCATTGATAAAATGGGTTAGTTTAGCAGAGGTTTGCTAGGTGGTGGAATCATTACTGCTCAAAATACTCACTCCCCCAACCCTACATCTATTGTGCTTTTCTCCCTTTCTCTTTCTCTATTTTCCTCTTTGTGCTGCCTTCTTTTTTTTTTTTTTTCTGTAAGCCAGATTCTCTTTCCTCTTACCTCTCCTGACCGGGTGTGATGTTTTATGACCATCTTCTTGCTGTCCTGAAGATCTCTCCTGAGAAAGGCAGCATAGTGTTGCTGAGAACCCTCTATTCTTGGGTGACCGTCAAGATGTGCCTCAGCTACCGTGTAGTGGAGAATGTCACTGTGCTCTTCTGTGCTTCAGACTCATGAACTGTTTCCCCCGTGAGGTCAGAAAAGGTGCCCTGGAACTGCTTTTCCATCATTCTGTGACCGTATGACTTCCTTCTCTAAGACACGACTCTGCCAGGAAACTGAAACCAAGAGACACAGAAGCTGGAAGAGGAGGATGTTGGGGTAGAGAGGAGGAGGGCAAAGTAGAGAAACAAACAGAGGTGCTTCCTGCTGTCTGGCCAGTTACACAGTGACGTGTCCTCTGCGACAGGCCAGTCTTGTCTGTGGCTCTGCTTTTTCCCTCACTCTTGGTTTTGTGGTGAGCCCTCCCCTGAGTCTAGCCTCATTCTGTGCTGCTGGGACCCCATCTTTTCTGTCCCTCAACGAATGTGCATTGGTTCTAAGCTCCAGGGATGCTTAATGAGCCTTTCAGAACAGATTTGTAAACCAATCTATGGCAGCAAGCCAGTAAGAAAACCCAAAGCTGTCCCTTCTTGCCCAGGTAAATACGCGCCATTTTTAAAGGCTTTGCGAATGTACTGCACTCATTTTAAAAATATAATCCAGACAAAGAACAATGAGGGTGGGAGACTGAGGTCCATGAAGCAAAGATACACTCCACAGTAGGACTGAAGAGGGTTGAAGAATTACTCTTTTTTTTTGGTGCTGGGGATCGAACTCAGGGCCTTGTGTTCTTTAGTCTCTAACCACTCTAACCACTGAGCTAAATCCCCAGCCCCTGAAGAATTAGTCTTGAGCACACGAGGCTGTGCCCTTGAGAATCTTCTTCATTCTACACAGATTCCAAGACTCCACAATCCAAATATTACTGTATAGTATTAGCTCCAGAAATTTTATGCTGCTGGTCTCAAAAGTCCCCTCATCTTTGTCAGAATATATCCCAATTTTTGGCTTAGAAAACGTGGTGGTCCCTGGACACACTGATGGGTACCATTTTCAGCATGTATGTTCTCTTGTTGTTTTGGATAGTTCCTACCCTAAAATAATTAGCATGGATGTCATTTCAAAAAGGAATCATTTCAGTCTGGCCTTGGAGAAAGGCCGAATGAAGGGAGAAACTACAGGAGAGTGAGAGTGAGAGAGAGAGAGAAAGGGAAAAAGATATTAAGAAGAGAAGTAGTGTAGAATGAAAGTGAGGGAGAAAAGATGGGACAGTGCTGAAAAGATGAGCAAAATGGGAAGGGTGTAAAGAAAACATAAAACCATTAAAATGCACTATTTTATGTAAAAACCATTCTGACTTAATCCCATTCGAAAGTTTGTCCAGAACCAGAAGTCAGGAGCAAATGTAAACCTGCAGCCATAGCGCGCCCTGGAATATCTGTTGCAACTGCATTGTGTATCTTCCAATCTCTGAGGTATTTTGATGTACTCAAAATGTACTCATATTTCACAACAAACACAGATTAATTATAGTTCAAAAGGAGCAGAGTTAGGCTTTCAATTTGAGCTCTAAGCAATCATATTAATGATTATTTTTATGTTTCTGATACACCAATTACTCTCATTGGCTTCTAGCTAATTAAGTTACTTAACTCAAAGATAAGGGAATCATAACATACGCCAAAGATGGAATGAGTTTTAGCTTTTAAATAATTACCTCTGTGAAGTTGAAGCTCTTCAGTTTCCTATGTTATGCCAGTAGATGGAATCTCAAGAGTCATTTACAGGAAAAGAAAAAGGCATTTAGACAGTCCTGAGGCTGTCAGTTCTCATCAGACACTGGGGCATGAGCACTGTGACTCTACGACCTGAGGACATGCACCTGTGGAAAGTGGACCACACACATGCTTTGCAAAGAGGCCCTGCTATGCCCTTTATCACCGTCATCTAAAACTCGCTGCCAGCAAGGGAGGGAGGACTCTACACTCCAGGTGTATTCAGAAGCTGCTTGATGGTTAACCCTTCAGGAGAAAGGCTTTGGAAGGCAGGCAAACAAACTGAGGCTCTAACTTTGCAAACTGCAGAAATTATAAAGTTGAAGATGAGGAAGAAGATCAGATAAGTGAGGTCAGGATCAAATCCCTGAAAGGAGGAATTTGAGTGTGAGGAGAGAAGAGGGAAGAGAGGTTGAGACCCAAAGTAGCGCAGCTGGTGGACCGAGATGGAGGGTTAACCCTACAGAGGTAGATTGAGAGAATCTTAAAAAGCTGGGAACATCTGCTCATGTGGTCTTTTAATTCAAGCATAAGAACAGAGATAACCGCTTCCCTAGTATATCTCACCATAATCAGCCCACTTCTTTCATAAACCCCGAGCATGTCTACTCAGAAATATAGTTGAAAAAAGGCTCTTTTAACTCATTGAAAAAGAGTCGTTTTCAGCTTTTGAAAAGGCAGCTACAAATCAATTGCACTTTTGGTGTGGGTCTTAGGTATTTCCCACTCTAAAATAATTAGCGTGGATGTCATTTCAAAAAGGAAACATTTCAGTCTGAATTTGGAGGAAGGCCAAATGAAGGGAAAAACTCTCCTCCCTGGGGGAAGATGGCAACCTTGAACGAAGTAATTTCCTATGGCTGAGGGCAGATCCCGGTGAGAAACACATCTGTAAGCCATCTGCAGCTGGCGTTTGCAGCAGCTTCAGGAAGAGGCATTAGTCCTGAAGAGGGACTCTGGGTGAGTGCCACAGCGTCCATTACAGTCCACCCCTTGAGCAGTTGCCTCTATTTATTTGTTACTGGAAGCTCGCTCAATCTGGGAGTAACCCCTCTGGGACTCTTGGTGTTGTTTCTTGGGGCATCTAAAAGGAGGAGTTGGTGGAAGGAACTACACCTCTGTTGGCATAGTTGATCTCAAGGGTATAGCTGATACTCTTCCTCTTCTTCCTTCTCTACTACTCATTCTAGATACCTTGTTCCCTTGTTTAGAAATCCATGTCTTTCCCAGTTAAGTGATTCTGAGCTTTCTCCCTGAAGGGTTTCTTTTCTCATGCTGTGTCTACCATACTGTCCATTTACCTTTAAAATGGTCTTAGGGAGGGCCAAGAGGTGTCCCAGTGGGCCACCTGAAGACCAAATATATAGCATGTTTATAGCAGCAGACTTCCTACCTACTTTCTACTGACGATTAGAGGCAATTTTCTCTGATAATAAGGTGATTGCTTTTCTTGTCTCCTGGTCTCTTGGCACAAGGCTTCTAATGTGACTGGTGGCAGCCATGGTTTAGTGTTCAGTGGGATTCCAATTATAGCCCGAGGTGGAATTGCTACCCCTTCTGGGAGTAAGGACCTCTAGATTCACAGTGCTCAAAGGTGTAGGGCAAGAAGCCCCTATTTCCCAACTGAGTGGTTGAGAGTGATAGTAAGTGGGATCCTCCTATTTCCATTTCTTATTTCCCAGAACCACACATTCCGCCAATTGAGAACATAGTAACATGTGGCTGGGGATTTAGCTCAGTGATTAGAGTGCTTGCCTTGTAAGCACAAGGGCCTGAGTTCAATCCCCGGCACCACCAAAAAAAAAAAAAAAAAAAAAAAAAAAAAAAAAAAAAAAAAAAAAAAAAAAAAAAAAAAAAAAAAAAAAAAAAAAAAAAAAGAGAACATAGTAACATATAATGGCTGTCAATTTAGGGTATGTTACATCATAGAAGATGGTGCTACACCCCCCCAAAGTATTATTTCCAAGTTAGTGCCCCCAATACCTCTTTAAAAGGCCATTCCACTACTCACTGGGCCAGGGTCTTCTTGGTAGTGTGATACGTGACGGGACCAGCGAGCCCATAGTCATGACGTAGCCATTGCTACAGGTCCTTGCGGCCCACTTTGTTATAAGAGATTTTCTTCAGTGCATAGAATCCTTTAAGTTTTTGAATAGTAGTGCTGTCCCAAGGCACTGAAGACTGGAAAGAAAAATTGGTATCTACAATTGGTGTTATCCTAGGCAGATGAATTTTTATTTCTTTCCAGGGCAGTTAGCTTCTATGTAGTTAACTTCTATGAAGAGATTGGTCTCCTTAAAAGATAGGAGCAAGTGGCATCCAGCAATTAGGACATTCAGCAGTGGCATTAGCTAGATCAGCCTTGCGGACCCACCCATGCACAGACAGGATCCCCTTGTCAGGGGAGCGTTGTCATAGTGAGGAGGCCAAACGCTTGTGAGACTCCTCCATGTTGTTGGAATGAGTAGTTGGTTGATTGATTGGCTTTTTGACTTTTTTTTTTTTGCTGGTGCTGGGGATCAAACTCAGGGACCTGTGCTCTCTAGGCAAGCACTCTAACCACTGAGCTAAATCCCCAGCCCCTTGATTGGTTTTTTGAGACAGAATCTTGCTGCATAACTCAATCTGGCTTTGAACTCATGATCCTCCTGCCTCAGCCTCCTGAGTACTAATTTGTTCCTTGTTACTATTCTAAAACCACGCTACTACATTCAGTCCCTGCAGAAGGTCATATTGTGGGGGCCTTTGTTCTTTTTACCTGATCGTTGTCTTTCTTCTTTCCTTCCATTCTCCTTCCTTCCTTTCTTCCTTCTTATTTTCTTTTTCTTTTGTCATGCTGGGGATGGAACCCAGGGCTGTGCACATGCTAGGCAAGCACTCTACCACTGAGCTACACTCTCAACCCCTAGTTATTTTCTTATGAGTTCTTGACAAATTCTCCGTGCTCTGGGTCAAGCAAGGAGAGAAGCCTTCCTTCCTGGTTCTCCTGTGTGAGTCCTTCAGCTCTCAGCCTAGATTTTATCTTCTTTGGATCCTTCTGTCTTACCATCTCATGATCTCCCCTTGCAGTGTGTTACTTGAATTCTGTAAGAGCTCAGACTATGTTTTTATTTTTCATTAGTTTTCTGGGGGGTGTACAGGGGATCGAACTCAGGGTCTTGTGCTTCTTAGGCAAGCACTCTACCATTGAGCTGAATCCCTAACTCCTAGACTGTGTTTTGTTTAACTTTTTAGCCCCAGTTTTCAGCACAGTGCCTGACTGTTAAGTATTCAATATGTATTCTGAATGAATGAATTATGCTATGAGCATTACATCAGTCTTACTTTGTGTTCCAAGGGTGCTATAGTCATATTCTATATCATTTTTGGTTCTAACCACAATGAAGGTGACCTTTGGCATGTGCCTTCTTTGTAGATCTTTCTACTGGCGATTATATAATGGTGGTGGCTCTCTGCATAACCATCTCTCCATTTTACGGCAGTTGCTTTGGTCCCTTTGCTAATATTTTCAGACTCCTGCTCCCTTTAAGAAGTCCCGACATAGAAAAATGTCTGTGTGGCTGTCACGGCACCTATTCTGTGCGCTTCTTAGTGCTTGTCACTCGTCTGTTCCCATATCCCTCCCTGCCCACTCTGTTCTCGGACTTGATCCACAACTTTGGCATCTGGTTTGTCCTGGTTTGAACTTGGTATATCTGGCCGCTCTACTGATTTTCTGACCTCCGCCCATCTTCAAGTCTGCTTTTCCGCTTCTCACCGGGCTTTGGCATTTCCAAGTACCTGACCTTAGCTCAACCTGCGCTTGGCTTTGTTTCTCCTGCCTCGTACCGACGGTATGCAGGAACCTTGGTTTTCTACGGAGATGGGGCTGGTTGCGGTGGGCCGGAGAGAAAGCTCGCATTACGGCAGGGAACGGCAGGTACCACAGAATGGGGAGGGCCCATCCGAACCTCATGGAGACACTGTTTTCCTGGCATTTTTATTTCTGCTGTTGTTGTAAAGCATTCATTTTGCCAATATTGGATGGAATAGTTCAGAAGTAGGAAAAAAAAAATAGTTGCCTGTCAGTAAAGTAAAGCTCTACTTGACTTTTAGTTTCTTTTCCAACTTTCTGTACAAAGGGAGGAAAACTTTACAGTTTGGAAAAATTCTGGCTCTAGGCTGTGGTGTTAATGCTGTTGAGCTTGATGCCTCTGTAACTGTATGTGCTTTCCCTATATTATTCTACAACATTTTAGCAGACTTTTAATTTTTTTATTAATCCATGTTTACAGTACATAATGATTACATTCCTTGAGAGGAGTTGGTACCTGTACATAACACATTTTAATTCTATTTATGCCTCCCATCTGTTGGTCTCCTTCCCATTTGCAAAAGATCTATCTCCCTGCTTCCTATTACCTACCTTTTATTTTGTTCTTTAATTTATCTATACTTCGGGCTTCTCATATAAGAGAAATCATGTGAGATTTAAGCTTGTGTGTCTGATTTGTTTCATCTAACGTTATAAGTCTCCAGGTGCATTCATTTTCCTACGAATTGGGGTTGGGGATTCAGCTCCGTGGTTAGAGTGCTTGGCTAGCAAGCACAAGGCCCTGAGTTTGATCCCCAGCACCAAAAAAAACTCCCTAAAACCCAAAAATAAAAACCTATGAATGACTCAGATTAATCCTCCTTTATGGCTGAGTAGTACTCCACTGTGTATAAATACCACATTTTCCTTATCTATTCATCTGTTGATGGGCATACAGGCCACTTCCAAGATTTAGCTATTATGAATGGTGCTGCTATAAACAAGGTTATGCGTGTATTACTGTAATATGATGTCTTTAACTCTTTGGGGAAGATACCTAGAAGGGGAATAGCTGAATTGAATGGAATTTCTAGTTTCAGTTTTTTTGAGGAATCTCCATACTGATTTCCACAGTGGTTGTCCTAGTTTACATTCCCACCAGTTACATAGAAAGGTTCCTTTCTCCCCACAGCTTTGCCAGCATTTGTTATTATTTGACTTCCTGATGATGGCCATTTTTTCTCAAACAAGACTGAATCTCACTGTTGTTTTAATTTGCATTTCTATAATGGCCAGTACACTGAATAACATATACTTTATGAAGACGCTTTTATCAATTACAGTGATCCTGGCTCTAGACAATTGGAACATGGCCATTTTTAAACAATTAAAGCTAATTTCTAGCTTGTTTTTGGCTCAGTAGTTCCTTAGAAATCCACTAGAGAATGTGTTTTACAGAATAACATCAGTGAGCTACACAGGAAAGCCTCTTCATGACTGTTCACAGCTTTTCAACGTGGTTCTTTTGAAATGTCAGATTTTTTTGGTCATTCCCTTGGTGATAAAGTATAGGGCCTGTCACCCACCTGCCTTGGCTGCCGTGATCCTGTCCTTTTCAGGCAGGGTGAAAAATGTGTCCCCTCTACAGTGTGTGATGTCATTGGTGTGTGACCAGAAGTGCATATTTGTGGCATTCAGGGTGCTTGATGTGAGAAGTGTTGGCAGCAAAGAGAAGTCAGCCTGGCCCCCAAAACCACAAAAAAGAACAGATTTCAGACAGGCCATTTTACAGTTTCCCACTTGTTATTTTGCCAACTTCCAGCTACTTGCTTCTCCAGCTCCGAGCGAACAAGACAAACGATCATTCTTAAAATGTTCTGAATATATAGGCCACTGGTTTCTTGTGGTTATCTTGAATCTGCTGTAGATCGATTTACCTTTCCACACCCATCTGCTCAATTTACATTAAAATAAAGCTTTCAAATTAATTGCATCCTAATAAATAAGCTATTTAGCTGGTGGAAGGCTGTTAAAAAGTGTTACAAGATCATGTGGCAGGGGTGGGGATTTAGCTCAGTAGTTAGGGCACTTGCCTAGCTTGTACAAGGTCCTGAGTTCCATCCCTGGCACAGGAAAAAAAAAAAAAAAAAAAAAAAGACTATATGGCCAGCTTTTACAGGCAAGCAGCCTGCAAAATATTTTTCATCCCAGCCACAGCCAGTTCTGATATTTTCTTAAAACCACTTGTACATAGCACACCAGCTGTAAATATTTTGTTTTATATGATTTTCATTTGGAAAACTCGACTCTCATTCGCTAGAAGAAAAAAAGGAACCTGTCTGGAGTGTTTCTGTAGTTGCCTTATTCATTGATTTTATTTCGCTCCCATGTGGCAATATTTTCACTGCTATGCCATCTGTCAATAAAGCAAAAGGTTCACACGCCTGGCTGAAGCCAGAGTCCGCCTTGCACTGGAGTGAGCTTGTTTATCAAGGATTCCAGCTTGGAGTTGTGGGTGTTGCATTCCTGTTAGGCTTAAGTGAGGAACGCATTTCAAAGCTCTGCAGACCCACAGGAAGAGCCAGAGTCACAAAATTACACAGTTTTGAGGTTTCACGTCCAGAATCTTTCTCTTGGGTTTTGCTAAAAATTTATTTCCTTCATTATTTTAAACATAAAGTCTTCCTATAGTCAACAGTACCATATTGTACATTTGAAATTTTTGTTGAGAGTGGATCTCATGTTAAGTGTTCTTACTACCATAAAATAGTTCTTTAAAAATTTAATCATGTTACATATTATTTTATTAAATATTGACTATATCACTATTTGGAATAGTCCATGACACAATTTTAAAATGAATAACCTTATCGTAATGATTTCACACTTGTGAGGGAACATTCATGAAATAAATTCATAGAAGTGGAACTACTGGGAAAAAATGTACATAGAAACACTACAATGATAGATACTGCTAAATTGTTCCCTGTAGGGTTCTACCAGTTTACACCAACAATGAATGAGCAGGTCAGTTTTCTGATAGTTTTACCAAAAGAACGTGTTAACAAACTCTTTGGTTCTTGCCAATCTGATACGCCAGAGTGCTGTTTCAGTGTGGTTTACCCGGCTTTTGCATTTTATGAGTGTGAAGCTATCTTTTATATGTACAAAGCCATTTTGCATTTTGTTTTTATGTAAATGGTTACTCCTAATGCTTTGCCAATTCTTTTACTGGGCTATTTTTTATTTTTAAATTTTGTTTATTTATTTTTGGGTGCTGGGGATTGAACTTGGGGCCTTGTGCTTACTAGGCAAGCGCTCTACCCTAAATTCCCAACCCCTAGGCTAGTTTTTAGGAGTCACTTTGGTTTTTTTTTTTTTGGTTTTTTTTTTTGGTGCTGGGGATCGAACGAACTCAGGGCCTTGTGCTTGCAAGGCAAGCACTCTAATCACTGAGCTAAATCCCCAGGCCCCCACTTTGGTTTCTATATTAGTGAGCTTAGCCCTTGGTCTGGGATATGGTAGAGAATGCCCTCATCCCCATTTCTTCTTTGTGTTTTGATTGTGCTTATTTTTTATAATGCTAAAAATTTCTATTTTTAAAAAATAAAGAATGTTAGTTTTCCTTTATTGTAGCAAAATACCTAAGCTAATTGGCATGAAGTGAGGAAAATTTATTCCAGCTCATAGTTTCAGAGGTTGTAGTTCATGTTGTTTGGCCCTGTTGCTGGGGTGCTAGGGTGCTGTGGGGTCCTTCTAGAGCCAGGTTCTTGTTGTCCTGAACAAAGAATTGGACAAAAGGTGGCAAGGTTTTACATTTATTAAAGATATTAAAGGTACAAAAAGAAGTGTACTCTGCACAGTGCAGAGCGGGCCACTGGAAGAGCTTATAGTGGTGACAAGGTCAATGGCAACCATCTTTTGTAGCCTCCATGCTGACGTCAGATCTAGGTCATCCTATCAAAAACCTGCCTGTAGGGGTTGGGGATTTAGTGCAAGTGGTAGAGCGCTTGCCTAGGAAGGGCAAGGCTCTGGGCTTGATCCCCAGTATCCCAAAAAACAAAACAAAGGTAAACTAAACCTGCTTGCTTTTGTGCGAGAAGAATTGAAAAGACCGCTCTCTGATTGGTCCCGGGGTAGAGCTCGGGCGTATGCGTCCTGGATCTCTGTGATTGACAAGTGATGCCCACTTGCCCAGCCAGTTCATCGTGCCCTAATCTCCTGCCTCAACCCCATTACTTCTCTGCCACACACTGTGGGTCACAGGGGATGGTAGAAACCTGTTCACCTCAATATGGGAACAAAAGAGAGAGCAAGAAGAAGGCCAGCATGTCACAGTTCCCTTCGAGGGTACATTCCCAATGACCTAAACTTCCCAGTAGACCTCCACTCTTAATGGTTACTGCCACCTCCCAATAGCCAAGCTGAGAGTCAAGCCTTTAACACATGGGCCTCTGGCAAAACTTCCAGGTCCAAACTATAGCCAGAAAAGAATTATAAATCTTTTACTTAATATCTTTTGATTTTGTGTCACATTTAGAAAGGGCTTCCCTACTCCACAGTTATGAAAGAATTATTCTAAATTTTCGTCTACTACTTTTATAGCTCACCTCTTCTTTTTATCCTTCTTTCTTTCCCTTTCTGCTTTGGAATGTTTGCTATCTTTATGTGGGCATTTAACTTATAAGTATATATAATTGGAATCCTTTTACTATTCAATCCAATAGTTTTATTTTAAATAACTTTTGTTTGATTCCCCCTCAGTAGGTCTGGAGTGAATTTTATAAATAATATGTTTCCAAAAAAGTGGTATGGAAATAAACTGACACCTTGTTAATTGAGAAGCTAGTTATAAAAGCACTTGATCTTATTTTTCTAGGAAATTTGGGACTGATGAGTATGGTCATAGTTTAAAAAATTAAATTAAATGAGATCGTGAGGGTGGGGCCAAATTCAGTCTGACTGGTGTCCTTATCAGAGATGGAGATTGGGACATAACATATACAAAGAGACAACTGTGTGAAGACACGGGAAAGATTGCCATCCACGACCACTTTCTGTTGGTTGTTTGAGCCCTATCCACTGTAGCAGTAGCAGGGAATCTAAATCATTTCTCTGGGTTGATCAAGAATCCTGAGCTCCCCTGGATTCAAATTCTGCAGTCTTGCTGTGTGATCATGTAACAGGTTTAGTGAGACAGGAGTTAGGATTCTATCAGGCAATAAGGACAGCAGCCCCAAAATGGAGTCAGGAAGCCCAAAGTGGAGTCTGCTGAGTCATGACGCTCCAAGAATCTTACAAAAACATTTGCCAGGTGTCATTTAGCTGTCTGGGACCTCCCCAGAACATAATCAGGCAGGCCATTGGCTCAAAGGTGCATGAGTCTGCATGGTCACTGAGCAAACGCTGTATGGACTGGTCTCTGAAAAGTGTGTATTCTAGAGATTATATTTCTTACATAATTGATTGAGCTCCTTCCTAAAGCCCTTAAAACCCCCTAGACAAAGAGGCCTCATGGATATCCTGCTCAGAACACCCCCCCACCCACCAGCTAGCAGGAGCTTTACTTCCTTGCCTTTATATCTTTTCAATAAATTTGCTTGTACCCCGTTATGGTTTATATCTAGATATCTTCCCAAAGCCTCGTGTGCTTTTATAGGTGGGGCTTTTGGAAGGTGGTTGGATCATGGGTGTGTGATACTGAATTAAGGGTGTGTGGTAACTGGATTAGTCACCTGCATAGTTCTGGGTGTGGATAATGGGAAGGCCCACCCTGGGTATGGGTGGCACCAACCAATAGGCTTGTAGCCTGAGTGGAATAAAAAGGGAAAGGGAAGCTCGCTTCTGGCTGCTTTCTGCCTATCCTGCCATGGACTACTTCTCCTCTGTAATGCTGCCTTGCCTTGGAGCCAGCTGAAACCTCTACAAACTGTGGGCCAAAATAAATTTTTCTTCCTTTCGGGTGTCAGGTATTTTGTTCCAGCAATGAGAAAGTAACTAAGACACACCCTACCTCCTCCACCCACGGTTTCATTCTTTGTCATCTGGGACACAACCCCGGCATTCTGGTAATAGCCACAAATTCATTTTCAGTTTTCTTATCTGCAAAATAGTATGTTTCTAGGACTACTGTGAGCATTAGTGAAATAAAACACACAGGAGCCTAGTACTGTGCTTAAAATACAGTGGTCTTGGTAAGTTGTTGTTTTCATTACATATAACATGTGTTGTGACAGGATATAATATTTTGAGCTGGGTGTGGTGGTGCATATCTGTAATTGCAGCACCTCAGGAGGCTGAGGTAGGAGGGGTGCAGTTTCAAGTCCAGCATGGACAATTTAGTGAGAACTTGTCTCAAAAAAAAAAAAAAAAAAGAAAAAGAAAAAGAAAAAAAAAGTCTGGGGATGTGGCTCAGTGACAAGGCACTGGGTTTAAACCCTGGTACAAGAACAATAATAACATATTTTCCTTTAATTATGCCTCCCCCCAAAAAATAATCATTATGCCTTCCCAAAATTCATATATAGAAGCCCTAAACCTTAGTACCTTGGACTGTGATTGTAAAGGTAGGATCTAGGGGTTGGGGATTTAGCTCAAGTAGTAGAGCACTTGCCTAGCAAGCTCAAGGTCCTGAGTTCAATCCCCAACCCCCCTAAAAAAAAGACAGGGTCAATAAAGAGGCAGTTTAATTAGATGATATCATTAGGGTGGGCCCAAATCCGGTCTGACTGGTTTCATTAGAAATAGAGCTCGGAACGTGGCACACACGTGAGGGACAACCACAGGGAGACATGGGGAGAAGACGGCCACCTGTGGGCTAAGGAGAGAGGCCTCCAGGGGAACCAACCTTACCACCACCTTGGTCTCAGACTTCTAGCACCCTGAACGGTGAGGAAATCAATTTTTGTGGCTTGAGCCAGGCAGTCCTAGTCCCAGCAGGCCAACGCAATTATGAACCTTGGAGAAAGCAGTGGCCAAGGTCTCCATGTCAAACTGAGACACTTTTCCCTTCCTTCATACTCAATGTGATGCTTTCCAAATGGCTTGGGGACCCTGGAGGAACTGAGGGGACATCTAAGTGACCTGTGTCAGAGTATACAGATGGACTGTGGTGGCATGAGGCCCGCGAAGGGAACTGTGGACCGCTCACGGCAGTCATATTATGCGTGTGCCTTCCCACCTGGCTGACAGACACGGGACCTTGGGACGACGTGTCCCTGTTGTCTTTGCCAGCAGCAGTGACTCTCCGGTGAGGCTGGACCTGTGCCCAGCTCCCAGGTGAAGAGCCGTAATGAGGAACTCGTTCGGAGTCCACGTGCTGCTAACAGGAGCCGTGTCAGGAAAAGCATTTATTAATTCAAGGTTTTTTGAGAAATGTGTTGTCACAGCTGTGCTGGCACAAAAATGAGACTCATTTGGATTGTGACGGCATTATGGGCAAGTTGTGGGATCACTAGTCTAAGTTTTGGTTCCGTCTCATTAGGTTCTATTTCCAGTGCACACTATCTTTAAAGAGTCCATGCGGCCGATGAATGGCCAACCCGTTTTTCGGGCTCCTACTCTGTACCCTGATGCTAGGATTGCTATTGTAATGTCACACAGTAATGTGCTACTCACACGTTTGTGGTGATGTTGGTGTAAACAGACCTGATGTACTCTCTGTCTATAAAACTACAATACACACAATTATGTGTGGTACATAATACTTGGT
This sequence comes from Hystrix cristata, assembly GCA_004026905.1. Taxonomy (NCBI): domain Eukaryota; kingdom Metazoa; phylum Chordata; class Mammalia; order Rodentia; family Hystricidae; genus Hystrix; species Hystrix cristata. The sequence continues at coordinate 65,001 of PVJO010003474.1, forward strand.
AACGACACTGACTATAGTTCTGGTTTATGTATTTATTGTATGCTGTGGTTTCTATCCAGATGTCCCCCCCGAAGCCGCTTGCGATTATAGGTGGGGGTTCGGGAGATGATTGGATTAGGGGTGTTATAGTGGACTTGCTGTTAGGAGGAGGGACTGGGTTGGAGGAGACAGGTCACAGGGGGCGTGGTCACCAAGAGTTTATCTCCTCCCTGGCCCCTTCCTTCTCTCTCTACTTCCTGGCTGCCAGGACATGAGAAGCTTTCTTCTGTTAGCCTTTTCTACCATGCCACCGAACACACAAGGAATCAAACTTCTAAAATGTGAGCCAGGAGTTGGGGATTTAGCTCAAGTGGTAGAGCACAAGGCCCTGAGTTCGATCCCCAGCACCCCACACCCCAATTTTATCATTGGTAATACGTGAGCCAAAGTAAACTCCATCTCCTTTAAGTTGTAGGCGTTGGGTATTGTGTCCCAGCATTAAGTGACTAAGACACTATACTTTTATTGTTATTTTAGTGTGCGCCTTGTAGTTATAAAAAAACTTTACTGTGAAACATGCTGTTGCACCATGCTGCCAGCTGCCCCATATGTGTTTACTGGGTCTGGTGACTGCTCAAAGAGGCCCCACGAAGCGATGGGCCTGTGTCATGTAGGTTTGTACCCCTGAGCATGTTGGTACCAGAATGGGTCCCCAATGACACCTTCCTCAGAACCTGTCTCCACTGCTAGGTGACACCTGCTTGTATCCATGAGCGAACTGCTGGGCCACATAGGAATTCCATGTTTACTTATTTTTAAAATTCTAAAATGCTCATTACATCTTCCTTAATCACTCCCCACCCCGTTTTAGTGAGGCATTATTGATAAATTAAAGTTGTATGTATTTATGGTATACAATGTGATATTTTGTTATATATATATATGTAGATTGTGAAATGATTATTGCAACCTACCTAATTCAAGTATCCATCAGCCTTTGCATTTGCCTTCATTGAAGAAGCGATACACTTTCAAGAACCCAAATAGAATGAAAGGGGGACACAGGAAAAGAAGCCCCTCCCCCTCTGGTCCCCAACTTCCCTTCTCAGAATTATCCATGAGCTCCTGGGGCTAGCAGCTCCCTTCCCTGCACGTTTTGTCTTTTTCTTTCCTCCCTGCCTCCCTTCCTCCCTCCCTTCCTTCCTTTCCTTCTTTCTTAGTTGTACTAGGGATCGAACCCAGGGCGTTTGCACCGAGCTAGATCCCCAACCCATTTAAAATTTCTTTTTTTTTTTTAAATTTGGAGAGAGGATCTCACTAAATCACTAGATTGCTCAGGCTGGGCTCGAACTTGCAATCCTTCTGTCTCGGCCTCTTGGAGTACTGAAATTACAGGTGTGATACATCATGATTGGCTTCCCATGCATTTTCTCCATGTGTATGATTATATGTCACCCTCCCTTCTTTTATATTAATTGCAGCAAGGATATTCTCCACTGCGTGCTCTGCTCTCCTCTTGGATATGGTTTCATCACAGTGGTCTACAACCAGGAGAAGTGGACACGGGACAGTGGAGATACTATGTCCCCTCTTCTTCCTTCTCATCCCCTGTTTTCTAGGCTGAGCTTGCCCTCCATCCTGCCCTCTGGCTGGGAAATAGCAGGTCAGGAATATGTAATTAAGCGGTGCAACACCATGATCCAAAAAGATCCTGTATTGATTTGTAGGTGCTCAACACACTGTCTGACATAGTTCTTTGTAGCTGGAGAGCTACCCAGCAAATTAGAGAGGTCACCTGTGCCCAGAAACCTCCTAGAAGTCACCAGGGCAGCTGGCCCTTCTGCTCTGAGGCAGGACTGTCTTATTTGTGTCTGTGTCTTCCCATCTCTGGGCAGTACCCCGAACCCCAGGTGATCAGCATGGGTCTGTAGGATGAGTGACTACAATGATCTTTGCTTGGGAAATGGCCTTCTTGAGGACATGTGTAGACTTAAGGTCTCAAAGTCTGTAAAGTAAGGCTCACATAGTCTAACGGTGAATGAAAGCAGAACAGCTTAAGTTCATATCTAAATATCCCCCCAAAGCCTCATGCACTCATAGCTGGGGCTTTGGGGAGGTGATTAAATCATGGGACTGTGATGCTAATTGCACATTATAGCTAAATGTGATGCTGGGAGGTGGAGCCTGGTTGGAGGAGGTGGGTCAATGGAGGCGTGGCCCGGAAAAGTCTATCTCCCTCCTCCTCCCTTGATCCCTCTCTGCTTCCTGCTGCCCTGCCATGAGCTGACTCCTGCTGCTGTGCCATGGGAGTGTGCTTTTCCTCTGCCAGTCCCCTCCGCCATGCAGTCCTGCCTTGGAGCCAGTTGAATATGGACTGAAACCTCTACAAACTGTGAGCCACAATGAACCTTTCCTCCTTTGAGCTGTGGGTGCTCAGAAGTGACCTCCCTCCTCCAAAGTCCTAGTGGAGGTTGAATTGTCCACTGAGTGACGCTACCTCTTCCCATCCCTTCCAGACACATTGCCTGGATCTGGTGGTGGGACATTCCTGTCCCCCTTTGTGCAATGACATCCTACAGCCCCTGCTTGGTGTTCTCTGGCTCAGACCCAGGAAGGATGAATTTAGGGTGAGGAATTATGGAATCCTCCTGGAGTCTGCTAGCTGGAAGGTCCTCAGTGTACTCTGTTTTGAACTTAGCCATCATTGGCCCATACTCAGCAAAGATCGTCCCTAGGTAGGGGCCACTGTGGGTAGCCAGCTCTGTGCTTTCCCTTCTTTCTCCTGGAGAGCCCTGATTTTGTTCCAGCACTTACCTCCCCCATGCAGCCAAGAATCTGAGGGAAGCTGACCTGGGCTAGGACAATGCAGGGGTAACACATCTCCTTTTGGCAGAAATTAGTTTAGATAGGGGTGCGCAGCCAGGTTCTGGCTACAGAGCCTGGAAGAAGGCTTCGCTTGGGACTTTGAAGAAAGTCCTTCCTTCCTCCATAGAGAGAAGGTCCACTTGTAACTGGCAACCACTTTATCACTAAGGAGAACCGGCTTCATGAAGACCACAGAGCAGGATTTGCCAGGAACCCGGGAGGGTGACCTGAAGTTGGCCCCTTCTCTCGACATCTCCTTGTGCGGCTCAGCACATTACCTCTGTGGAAGGACCTTGGAGTTGGGCGCTCTGTCACTGTCTGAGAGCAAGTCCATTCGCCCTCGTTTCCCTCTTCAACTCTGCTGCTGTTGGAGCCCACATCTACTTGAATGGTGAGGTCAGAGCTTTGACCTGCTCTGCGCCCAGGAAGGGGAGAATGGTCTGAGCCAGGGAGACTCTGTCCAGCCTGACGTGTGACATGTCACGTCCCTAGTGGCCAGGACTCTGGAGGCTGGAAGTGTATTTGGGGTTCTCCTAGCATTCTGCTTTTGGGTTGCTTTTGCCCTTTGCTTTGGGCCTAATTTTTCATTTTGAAATAATGTCTCTAAAATATTAAAGATGCTCTCCTCACACATACACCCCCTTGCTTCTTCAAGGTGTGGGCCTTATGAGTAAAATAAAGGAGAGCTGATAGGAAAAAGGAGGTACAGTTTCTGGAGACTGGGAAGAGGATGTAAGGAAGAGGGAAGTGGGGAGGTGTCTTAGTCACGTTCTCATTGCTGGGACACAAGATTGGACACCCACAACATCAGGACGGGAGGTTTATTTTGTCTCACGTTTCAGCCCCTACTCAGCAGACTCTAAGGCAGAGTGGCACAGTAGTGGGGCCTGGCAGAGGAAAAGCTGCTCACAGCATGGCAGAGAGGCTGAGGGAGGAGCTAGGGAGGGAGATACACCCTTCTGGGCCAAGTGCCCTGTAGGCCTGCCTCCTACCAGCACATTTGCTATAAACTCATCAGTGGACTAAATCACCCATTAGTATAGTGACCTCCTGAGCTAAATACTTCCCAAAAACCCCACCTATAATGCATGAGGTTTTGAGGGGACACCTAGATATAAATATAATGATCAAGATATTGTTGGGGGGGCCGCACATGCCTGTAATCCCAGCACTCAGGAGGGGCAGAGTGAGTTCAAGGTCAATCTGGACTATATTTTGAGATTCTGTCACACACACACACACACACACACATCAAGATATGAGATATATGTCAAGATATGAGATATATATCATGATATTACATATATTTATACACATATATGTATTCCTCAAAAGGAATGTAATTATTAGGTATCACATACATACACTAATAAAAAAGTGTCTGGTTAAAAAAGAAAAAAAGAAGAGTGAGCCTTACGCTGCAAAGCTAGGCCAGCTCAGCAAGCGTGTCCACAAAAGCAAAGCCCTGTTTTCCAAAGGGGCCTTTCTACCCCGACTGCTCGGTGGGACCTGAGGCTTCACCATAGGGAGGAAACAGTGCTATTTATACAGTAAATCCACAAGCCAAATTCTCGGTGAGATTTGTTTTGACTTTCCTTGCAATTTAGATGGGAAGTCAGAACCAGTTCTTGGGTAAACAAAATGCCAAGTAGAGTGATTATTAGAGGTGCTACAGTAGGGAGGGGGTAATCGTATTTTTTTTTTTTTTTTTGAGACAGGGTCTCACTATGTAGCCCAGGCTGGCTTCAAACTCATGGTGACTCTCCTGCCTCAGCCTCCTGGATGCCAGGATTACAGGCACGTGCCACCGGGCCTTGCTTAGGTTATTTATTTTGTCATTTCCAGTGACTTGTCTTTTTGGTAGAAAGATCTATCTCTTTAAGCAGAAATGGGAAAAAAAAAACTTTATATTGGAGTTTGAGAAGGTGGGAATAATACTTTGGATGTAAAAACCAGGGACTGAAGATTTGGAAAAGTCATCAACAAATGATTAGGAAAGGAAGAGAATGAAAGGGTTTGGAGCCAAGAAAAGAAGAAGAAAGAAGTTCTAAGAGTAAGAAAGTGGGACTATGGCAAGAGGAGAAAAGAAAGACTCACCAGGGAATAACAAAGGAAGCATATTCAAACCCAATAGGCTTTTATCTGGTGACAGACGAAAAGCACACTTATTGGTGGTTCCTAAGTGGAAATATCTTGCAGGGCTTTAAAAAAAAGGCTGGTCACAGTAATGAGTGATTCAAAAACTAAGAAAAGCAAGTTTCTCTGGTTATATTTTTCTGCAGGCTCTTCTGCCCAGGTCAATCTGGCAGCAAGCATTCACTGCCTAAAATCAAACAGGAAAGATCTGTCCGAGTCTTACGGTTTCATAAAACTGATTGCCTCGTGATCTTTTGTGCGTCTCTCTTTAAAAAATCAATACAGCCAGGTGTAGTGGCATACACTTGTAATCCCAGCACTCAGGAGGCTGAGGCAGGAGGATTGTCATGGGTTTGAGGTCAGCCTGGGCTACATAGTGAGTTGAAGGCCAGCCTGAATTATAGCGTGAGACCTGTCTCAAAACAAAACAAAACAAAACAAAAACAACCAAACAAACCAATAAACACATATTCTGGGAAACAAATGACTGGTTTTTCCAGACATGTGGGGGAGAGGAGGATGTGGCCACTCCAGAATTTGAGGGACTGAGGTGTAATTGCAGCACTCTGAGAGGCTGAGGCAGGAGGATCACAAATTTTAGCTCTGCTTGAGCAATTTAGCAACTTAGTGAGACTCTGTCTGACAAATAAAAACAATAATATAAAAAAGGGCTGGGGAAGTAGCTCAGTGTGAAGTCCCTGGGTTCGATTCCCAGTACAGAGAGAGAGAGAGAGAGAGAGAGAGAGAGAGAGAGAGAGGAGAGAGGAGAGAGCACAGAGGAGACAGGAGAGAGAGAGAGAAAGAGAAGAAACCAAAAAGAAACAAGGCTGGAAAGGCTTCGAAACACACTCACTTGCTTCCATGGGAAGGATGTACTGCTACCGGGTGAAGAAGTGTTGCTAGGGCAACAGTGTTGGAAATAGGTACCGACAGAAGGAGCAAGTGCTTTTGCTTCCACCAGCCCTGGAGTCTCTCCTTTGCTCCCCTGTTGGCAACCTGGACACCTCGGCCAAGTGCAGTATGGCTGCATCAGCCCTGGCATCATGGAGCGGCACCTGGCTTGGAGCCTGGGGATGAAGGCTTAGCTTAGGGATGGGCATTCCCTTGGATATTTTCAATCCCTCTAGAGGGGCCCCGCTCACGCTCAGGGTGGATCTTCCACACCCAGTCCACCGACACACTGGCCAGTCTCCTCTGGAAACACCCAGAAATAGGTACGCCCAGAAAAATCCCTACAGTTCTCCATGGAACATTTAATCCAGTCAGGTTGACACCAAAATTTAACCTCCCACCAGGTCTATGACATTCTGGGAACGGCAAGACTATGGAGACAGTGAGATTCTCTGAGAGGTGAGGGAAGGATGAATAGGTGGGTTGCAGAGGATTTTTAGGGCAATGAAATTCTTCTACTTGATACACTAATGGCGGGAACATGACACGGTGCCTTTGTCCAAGTCCATCGGGTATACAGCAACAAGGCCAGAACCTAACGTACACTGTGGACATTGGGTAATAATGATGAGTCAATGTTGGGTCACTGATTGGTAACAAATGCACCACTTGGGCTGGGGATTTAGCTCAGTGGTTAGAGTGCTTGACTAGTGAGCATAAGGGCCCGAGTTCGATCCCCAGCACCAAAAAAAAAAAAAAAAAAAAAAAAAAAAAAAAAAAGCCAAGCGTGCAAAGTGACCAGTGAACATTCAGAAACTAAGTGAAAATATGGCGCACATTGTTGTGTGGTCAGGGCTTCCTGCTTCTTCATCCCTAATGATTATTCTTGGGGCCACACAGGCCTCGGGTGGGAAAGCTGTCTTGTCTCTCACTGTTGTCTCACATAAACAGGACTGACCGTGAAAGTGGGCTGCAGGCTCCGAAGCCACAGCATAAGACAGACGTCATCCATCTTCTGAACATAGGACAGATGATCCGCAGCTAAACCTTCCTGCTATGGTTAGTGTCTCAGTTACTTTCTTTGTCACTGGGACAAAATAGTCAACACCCTCAGGTTAAAGGAAGAGGGGTTTATTTCGGCTCACAGTTTTTAGAAATCTCAGTCCCCAGTCAGCCAGCTCCACATACTGCTTCCTGACCAATAAGGGGGAAGGGTCTGGTGGGGGAAAGCTGCTCACCTCATGGTGGTCAGGAAGCAGCATGTGGTGAGAAGAGCAGGGAGGGGGAGACACACCCTTCCAGGTCACACCCACCATGACCCACTTCTTCTGACCGGACCTCAACTCCTAAGAGCAACCAGCTAGAAGCCCCCGTAATCCAACTGTCCTCCAAAAGCCCCCCCTACGAGTGCATGAGGCTCTTGGGGACATCTAGATTTAAACTGTAACAGTTAGGTTGTGGTTCATCCTTCACAGGTTCTTGCGTTAGTGGCTTGGTCCCTCGTGTGGCAGATGTGAGTGATGGAGCCTTTAAGGGGTGGGGCTTAGCAGAAGGTGATTAGGTTATGGGGACACTGCTGTCATGGATGGACTGATGCTGGTCTTGAGGAGTAGGTTGGGTCTGGTATTAATGGCTTAATTCCCACGAGAGCAGATTGTTCTAAAACAAGGGCGCCTGGTCCCTCCTTCTCTCTTGCTTTCTGTCTAGTCATGTGATTTCTTCTGTATGGGCATCTGCTATAGTGACAGCCGAGTACTACGCCGTCCCCTCCGGCCACCAGCATCATGAACCAAGTAAACCTCCTTACTGGTAAGTTCTTCAGCTCCTGAGGTTTTCTTTTGGAGCACAAAACGGGCTGAGACACTTTCTAAGGACGTCTTGTATATCACGTTTCATCACATCTGTCTTAGACCTTTTGGTCGAATTCGAAGTACGCTGTCTATAAATTCTCACCTTCCCCTTTTACTGAGCAAATCAAAGGATAACTTGATTTTGTTGTTGGGTGCCATTTCAGTCACCCTGTGTGGTGAGTGGGCACAACCTTCCCTTTTGCTTTGTTACCACCATTGGTCTCTCTGGGCTCTGTCTCCTTCCAGATGGTCTCAGCTGAGGATTTCCTTTTTTGGGTTCCACTCCAAACAGGGTCTTGCCCTGACCCTGGCTTCATGCTCAACGTATTAGATAATAAGCCAGGGGAAAAACACTTTGATTTCAAGGGAATATTTTCAATAAAATAATATAAAAACATAACTGGGTGTGATGGTGCATGCTTGTAATCTCAGCACTCAGGAGGCTGAGGCAGGAGGATCGCCGTGAGTTCCAGGCCAGCCTGGGCTACATAATGAGTTCAAAGACAGCCTGAACTACATAGTGAGACCCTGTCTCAAAAAACCAAAAACCAAACACCAAACAACAAAAAACAACCCCCCCCGAGAAACCCCCCAAAACCCCCAAAAAACCAACCAAAAAAACCAACCCACAACAACAACAACAAAAAACTCAGAATGTTCTGAGTTTTAGGAAAATAATACAGACCACACAGTGCCATCCAGAGACAACTCCTGTTAACACTTTGATGTGTCCTGCAGTGCTTTCATCAGATTTAAATCCTACTCACCCTACGCCCCACCCATCCAGCTGTGGCTTCCTTTAAAAGATGGACTGGGCAGTGATAATCTTTCCTCTTTTTTAAACAGAGATATGCCATGAATTATTGATCATAATTCAGACGGCAACATCCCCCTGGCCTGGGAGTTGTTTTCTTCTTTGTGGTCCCTGAATGCTAATCAGATTTCCCTGACACTGGGGCAGACAGCTCACAGCCTGCCACAGCTGAGCCCCCTCTCTACCAGTCGTGTACCTGTTTCCAGGGAAAGATCTCGAAGTCCTGGTGAGGCCTCACACGTCTGGCCAGAAGATGCTCTGAGCGGTGGCATGTGTCACTTTGGGGTTCTAGGCCACAGTCAGGGGACAGGCAGATGGAAGGAACTGCAGAATGGGAAGAAGACAAGTTAGGGACTGAGACTTAACGTGGACGCCTGTGGTCCTGGCGGGAGTGGACACCTGAGACCAGACCCAGAGCCGCGGGGGGAAGCCATGCTTCTCCCAGAAGTGCCAGCCTGCAGCGGGGCGAGCAGCCTGGCGACAGGCCAGGCGAAGCTTGGGGGGTGCCGGGGTGTCGAGGACCAAAGGCAGGCAGTGAGTCACAGGTCCTGGTCTTTAGGGAGGCAGCGAGGAGCCCAGGAGGGCAGACAGGGACAAGTGGCGGGAAGGCCCTCGTCATCACTGGGCCAATGGCCAGCCAGGACAGGGGTTCCACGGGGTCCCCAGTGAGGCCTGGCTGGGAGTCAAGCCCAGAGCCCTGCGAAGGGAAGAGCACAGAACAAGCGGAGGCCGTTTACCAGGCCCGGCAAAATACAGCATTTCGATGCCGGAAAATTCCAGGCCAACACGACGCAGGATCAACACAAGAATACTCAGTGGGCGGCTCCATGAAGACTTCTCCCAAAGGAGACGCCAGTCTCTTTCGGGGCAGTGGCTTAGTTTCCATTTCACTCTTTCTTTTCCCTTAAAGGGTTTATTCCGCAGAGTGCCCTGACAGTTTGTTGCATGACTATGTGACGGGATTCTCAAGAGATGATGGTTGAGTAAAAGGACAGTTGGGTCACTTTTATTGATGGTACTGTTTTTTGAGACAGGGTCTCACTTTGTAGTTCAGCCTGGTTTTGAACTCGCAGTGATCCTCCTGCCTCAGCTTCCTGAAGGCTGGGATGACCGGCGGGCACCACCGCATGCGGCTCCCTTGGATCACATTAAAGTCATTAACTTACCTTTTATCCTCCTTGGCATGTGGTGCCTGAGCTCCACCTTGCTATCACTGGCTGCCTGCCACCCAGGCAAAGCTGTGGCCTCCTGTTCACAGCCAGGGCCTGCAAACACCCTGGGATGCTTGTTAAGGCTGCAGCTTGTGAGCCCCGAGATGCATTTTGGAAAAGCAATTACCTTGCCCTGGACGCTGACGTGGAGAGCAGCCACTCACCACCAATAAGGGAAATCAAGTCATCCGCGTCCCCGGGGGCTGCAGAGAATGCAGAAACAGGACACCTCACTGCTGACCACCCGATTGGCGCAAGCGCCTGGTGAGGTCACAGCTGGGTCTACAGTGCCTGGAGCGGACTGGAGGTGAGAGGGGCCGGCAGGCGGGCGCTGTAATGAGCAGCCCCCTTGCTGGTTCGTTATCCCCAGATTGGAATCCTAATGTGAGCCTCCAGGAGGCCAGCTCCATGTAACTCAGACCCTGCTGCCCGCAACCCTTAGGAACTCGAGGAAACAGAAGGACTAATACGCTATTGAAAACGTAATTAAGGCGCTCATTGTAAAGTAATAATGAATGACCTCATTCTTACCATCTGGCCAGAACTGATTAACACCTAGCAGAAGTCAACTAAACCCTCTAAAATCAGAACTAATGTCTCAGATCATAATGAGAAACATTGTTTGGTTTTTTTTTTTGGTGGGCGGGGGAAGAAAAAGTGGTTGAAAATTCACTAAACATCTTGAAACCTCTCATTCAGATTAGGTGAGATATGTTTTTAGTGTCCAACGGTATCACAAATGCGAAAACTATAAAATTTACAGATTGGAATTGTCATTTCATGGGATGATTTTTTTTCCCCCCTTCTCCATTGTTTCTCTTATAATTGGGAGGAATTAGTACAAGTGTCTGCTGCTAAGCTGGCAGATTCAGAAATCACCAGGGATGGACAGAGCCCATCGACTGAAAATCTTTTTTTCACAAGTTGCTGGTCGAAATGCTGCTTGTTGGCCAGAAGGTCAACGCAGTGTGACTTCATCCCTTCGGGTTAGTTAAAATGGTAGAAGTATTATACTTTCTGGGATGTGCAGAACAGGTTAATGTCACAAAGATGCCTAGAAAGATGCAGGCCCATTTGGAGGGAAGCCAGGGCTCCTTCGACATATAATTAGCATACGTGCCCTGTGGCCATGTGGAGAGGTGGAAAGGAGCAGAGTTGGGGATTTTTTTTTTTTTCTCACCAGAATCCCTTAGATTACTTTGCCCTGTATAGTGCTGGGGAAGTTTAATGGGCTGAACACTACCCTGGAGGGGAGGTGAGGAGGAATTTTTTAAATTATCACTCACTGCAAAACTGGGATAGCTTGCAGGGCTGGTGTTGCACCTCTGAACACTGACTGTTTACTTCTCCGGGGTTGGCCACCAGAGAGATGGGTAAGTCGCATGGTCTTGTTGCCTCAACTTCTCAGGAAACACTCAAGCCTTGTGTTAGGGGCACCCCACATTTTGCTCAAGACTGTTGGACCCAGGCGAGAGTAAATCAGAATTCCTGGGATGGAAAGTTATTCCCAAGCAGGGAACCTCCTGGGTTGCGGCTCAGGAGTGGCAACCGTGGGTCCCGGTGAGGTTGAGCAGCGCCAGATAGATAAGCCGGTGGTGTTAGTTACTCAAGCTCTGTGCAGTGTGATTAGTACTGTAACAGACCTCCTCCTGTGACAGCTGAGTGGGGGGTTGCTGAAGACTCCTTAGGAAAGAACGAAAAAATTCGCTTCTAGAACAGATTCCTGATTTCTCTTCTACTGCTGAATGTGAACTCAGGGCTTCCCCAGGCCCCTTGCGCTCCACCCCATTTCTGTGCTGCTGGTCTTCAATTACTATGACACGAGGGCACAGTAGTGAGGGCCCCACTGGGGACAGTATCAGTCTCCAACCTGGCTCCATCAGGAGCCTATGTGAGGACTCCATCCTGAAATCCAGGAACAAAGAAAGAAATCCTGTGAGCCTGTCATCTAAAATGCCTGAAAATGTCGCAAGTTCTACCTTGTGACAGATGGCCCTGTTCTCAGTGTGACAATACCCTCAGCAAGCCATTGATTCTGTTTGCAAAATTTAAATATCTGAACAATGACCACAGCCACTAGCAAGAACTGCACTTTCAGGCCCGAGTTAATCAGGCCTCCTCATTCGGGACTGGGAGACGGGGCAGTAAATGACCTTACTCATGCCTCACATTTGGGTCTCTTAGTTGCTGGCTACGAACGCACAGAGAACTGAGGTGTGGGTGGGGAGCGGGCTGGAAATAACTCTGCAGGCAGAAAACATCGTGTTCTACTCACGCAGCAGGTAGAGGGAACTGCGGAGCAGAGACCAAGACAACTCGTGGGAAGCACAGAGAAGGCAAGAACTGCTTTCTCCCTGGTAGGGAGTTTTGAAGGTGTGAATTTTCCAAAAAGCAAAAAGTACAGTTTAATTTTCAGTAGTACAATCATTACAAATGGACTCTTTTTAGTTTGGTTTTTTTGAGACAGGCTCTTGCTAATGTAGTCGAAGCTGGCCTTGCACTCACTATGTAGCCCAAGCTGGCCTCAAACTCGCAGTTGATCCTCCTGCCTCAGCCTCTTGGTGCTGGAATTACAGGTGTGGCCCACCACACCTGGCTGAAAACCTAGACTCTTTCAACTGATGCAGTTTGTCTTGAGAGTCTGAGTTCTGTCTTTAGGGTAGAATGTGGAAAATCAGGGTTAGGGTAAACATTGTTTATTAAGTGTTCATGACTGTATGTTTGTGTGTGCATTAGCTTTACTTTAGGATGAGTTTTACTTCGCTTAAATTAGTAACTAGTTAACAGTGATGCTTTATTAGTTCAATAATATATTCATTAAAAGCAGTTTCTTTTCACCCTGTTATCATCACTTGTATCCACCTCTGATGTTTGCACGGAAGTCGACTATAACGATGTTCATAGTCTCCGTGTCCATCCTGACACATGTAACAGAAAGGACCCGGAAAATAACTTCGGAGGCAAGTTTTTGGCAGTGCCGAGACCTGGATGCCTAATTTAGAAGCGCCCAAGCTTTGGGCAAGGCTCAGAGATCTTTTGACTGTCTCCGTCTGCGAGGATTGTCGCGGGGATGGCTGTGGGCATCGTGGAACGGCTCGTGAGCACCGGAGCTACCGGGAACCAGCGGCCAGCTTCTGTTCTGGTCTGCGGGCCTCCTGGGGCCGGCGGCAGCTGCCTTCTGGCCCTCAGGGTGGCGTCCTCCGGGAGCAGCCGAGCAGCTGCCGAGCTCCGGCTTTCTCTTGCTTCTCCCAGGAGGGTCTCTCCTTCCATCCCAGTTAAGAGACCATGATCCTAAGGGGAAACCTTCTCTTTCCACCCTTTGCCTTGCTCTGGTCTCTCCTGGAGCGGTACTGACCCCTGCCTGGAATATTATTATTGTAATTTAAAAAAAATGATATTTAGTGTTTCTTGAGCTCTTCAATGCTAATTGCCTCGAAGAAACTATTTCTCGGAACTGCATCACCCGGACCACTCCAGATCAGGACTCTATTGTTTGATCTTAGGATAATGTGGCTTCTTTTTAAAGTAGTTGTTCATGAAGGACCTGGAAAAATCTCTGGACTCCAGGGAAGACACATGGGCCTCATCTTCAGCTGGAGAAAGAAGGAAAGGGATTTGGCTCAGTGAAGCGCAGTGTGGCTGGGACAGCAGTGTCTCATTCGCGGTGTTATTCCAGATGCAGTTAGCCAGATGTTGGGGAATCTCATCTGCGCTGAACTCTGTGGTTTGACACGAGCGGCTTGTTGGAATTCTACGGCTAGACCATACTGTTGGCAGGAATCGAGTTTTTCCTGAGGGAGCGGATATTCCCGTCGGCAGTAACTGTGGGAAGACCAATCTTCCTGGACTGGGAATGAATTCTTGGCCTCGGAGAGAATGTGGAGAAACTGTGGTTGGATGAATAGGCGCTCAAGTGGAGCGATCTGCGCCTTGTAAATCCTGAAAGTGGCCAAACCTAGAATTCACTTTTAAAGATTTCTGTGTTGTGATTCTTTTCTCTTATCCCCAGCAGTAGTGATATCTGTTATGTATGCCTTCCTAATATTCACTGTTTTGTTTTGTTTTGTTTTTTTGAGACAGGGTCTCACTGTGTAGTCCAGGCTGACTTTGAATTCACTCACTATGAAGCCCAAGCTGGCCTCGAACTTGGAGTGATCCTCCTGCCTCAGCCTCCCAAGTGCTGGGATTACAGGCATGTACCACCACGCCCAGATCACTTTGCCTTTTTTGGTAATAGTACCTTTACTCTTCCCCTGGGCCACTGGATTCTCTACCTATTCCATGGGTTTCAGATAGGGCTGGCCCCACCCCATGGCTCCCTGGGTATGCATGTGGCCTGGGACACAGACCTGGCCAGTAACAGTGTACAGACCCTGGCTATTGTGAGTGGTTCGTGGCTGAGCCTATGACCTCCTGTGCACCAGTCGGAGCCCACTCAAGACTTGCTAGGACTAAGGGGAAGGAGTCATCCTCCTACCATTTGGGATGAGAGCTGCTGGGGCCAGCACTTGGTGAATAACATGCAGAAAACAAAACAGAACCAACAAAGGGAGTTTGAACTTTGAGCCGCTTTGCACCTCTGAATCCAGCCGTGCCTAGACCAAGAATATGCCTGTGATTTCCCAGTTACATGAAACAAATGACTCTCTTTTCAGCCTAAGTCAGTTTGGATTGGAGTTTCTGCCATTCGCTTGTAAAGTTATCTTGTTGACTGTACAAGCTGTGTCTCATCTATCATTGTGGGGAATTGAGCGAGGCTCAAGGCCCCTGCTTGGAGTAAAGTGCATTATGGGAAGAGGGTGACACTGAGGAGCTGATGTAGATCCCAGCAGGAAGTGACCCACAGGGCAGGAAGTGACCCACAGGGCAGGAAGTGACCCACAGGGCAGGAAGTGACCCACAGGGCAGGAAGTGGACAACACAGAGCAGAAGCAAAGTGCTTGGGCAGGCAGCAAGCTTCTGACTGCACAGATGCATGGAACCTCTCATTATTCTTGGTGGTTTCTCATAAATACCTGGGAGAGAAACCTAGGAAAAGCCTCTGCATACAGGGATAATCTAATAATACAGTAAATGTTTAAAAAAACCTCTGATTATAGTAAAAGACACATTGCCATTAATTCCCCCTTGAACTCTCCCCCATCTTCAAACACACCCCATTGTTCTTGCCACTTTCTGAAGCAGCTCTGGCGTCCTCTTTTGTGTGGGCAAATCGTTTCATCCTCCATCATGATAGTGCTCCTTGTCGTATGTCAAAGGGCAGTTTCTGCCAAATGAAAACATGACAGTGTATCTTCATCTACCTTGTTCACTGGATCTGGCACCATATGACTCCTGGTTCTGCCCCAAAGTCAAAATGATGTGAAAAGTAGATGTTTTGAGTCAGTTCAGAACATCAAGGCAGCCAGGACAGCACAACTAGAGACACTCAGGAAAGAGACTTCCAGAGCTGCTGCAGGAGGTGGCAAGAAGTGGGGCTGGGGATTTAGCTCAGTGGTTAGAGTGCTCGCCTAGCAAGCACAAGGCCCTGAGTTCGATCCCTGGCACCAAAAAAAAAAAAAAAAAAAAAAAAAAAAAAAAAAAAAAAGAAAGTGGCAAGAAGGATGAGATCAGTGTGTTTGAAGGGAGGGGAGGATTTTAACAGGGATTAACTGCAGTTTGTCTTTTATTAAAATATTTTTTAAAAAATTCAAACACTCACTGTATATTTTGATTTCACCATATACTATAATGATTCAGTCATTAAAAACTAATGTTTATACCCACGTCCACATCAGCATTATTCACAATAGCCGGAAGGTGGAGCAACCCAAGCACCCATCGGCAGATGATTGGATAAACAAACGTGGTCTAAATCTACAATGAAATACATTCCAGAAACTGATGAATTGGTTGAAAACTGAGGGCCAAAGCAATTCCAGACCATCAGGGGCAAAGCTCCTAAGAGTACCTAACAGAACGCACCAGACGCTATTGGGATAGAATCCACTGAGTGGCTCCCACTTATTTCCTGGGCTAATGGAATTTTCTAAATCATGTCCACGAGCAGAATTTTAAGCACTCTCATACATTTCAATTTCTTGAAACTCAGTTCCTTTCCCTGAATGATGATTTGTTAAATTAAAAGCAGACTTTCTAAAGTCCCTGGGTTTACTTCATCTCGTTGATAAAACCTTATTGCACAAGCTCGTGATTGGTGTGCCCATCCGGCCTGGGTGCTGGGCATGGTGGGCTGTACCAGGTCGCAGGGTCCAGGGTGCCCAGCAGCGATCCACAGAGAAAGGTACGTGGCCCCTCCAGCACTGAGCGCGCTGTGTCCAGTGGGGCTTGAGCCAGTTACACACAAACCTGGCTCAGCCCCCAGGTCATTTACCACTCTTCCGTCCAACCTCTTTCGGATGGGGCGCATACCTGAAGGGGGATCCCCAGGACCAGCTGATGGAGGGAGAACAATCTGGGCTCAGTCCACAGAAGCTTGTCTTAATATCTTGGGGTGAGCCGACAATGGATTCCCACTGCGGCGCAGCCTGGCTTGGAAACGGCCCTGGCGTTCGTGGTGGGCTCTGCTTCCTGGGGAGCGAACAGTGGCCCCGGTCAAGGTCCCCTCGGGCTCCTGGGTGGTGGCCCTGGCCACTTGGTTTATCAGGATCCTGGAAGAAGTTCTCTGAAGGAGCTTTGGGAAGAGTCATGCCAACGGGCCTCTGGGAGAGATCCAAGCATGAGACTTTTGGTATTCTATGTCGGGATAGATCATAACATCGTCAGAGGGACTCCACTCCAGAGGAGGTGCCAGGTGGACAGTGTGACTCATCTTCGAGGAGTTGGCCAGTCTGTCCTTGGCCATCACAGGGGCCGATGCATGGAACGACTTTGGTGGGAGAGACGGAGGTTGTGCCTGGGTCCAAAAGAGCTGGCTCCCTCTCACCACGGTTAATTTAGTGATAACCCTGTCTGTCAGCAGCAGAGGCTGAGACAGGCCCTGGGACACAGACAACCTTGAGGAGAACAATCAGCCACTTGGTGGCAAGTTGATTGTATTAGATACTTGCCACCTTGGAAGTATACGGCAGTGATTTCTTTGTAACTAGGTCTGCTGTATTTTCCAGGTAGGAGTTTAAGTTTCCTGCCACTACTACTGAAGAGCTCACTAAATACACAATTTATTGCTATGATCACTCACAGAACATTGCCCTGCGTCGCTGAACACACGTTACAGTTATGTGCAACCATGGACGGAAGACCAAGGACACGCTAATTATGCCACTACCAGATCACGAGTCTCTTCCCAAACTTTTTCCTTCCAATCACACAGTTGTGGTCCTGCCCACCCAGAGAAGCCCACTTAGATCCTTTTACTTTCCTTTGGGCACTTTTCTCTTTACACAAAGTAAATGCTTTGCCCGCTGGAGGGATTTCTCCCCACCTCTACTTTTCACATCACTCCTGACTTGGGATACAGAGCAGTAGCAACCCGTTTTCAGCGAAGCCGTTCACAAACCAGGTCCAGAGTCGACCTGAAAGAACACTACAGTGTCCTCCTCGAATAGTCTGGTCCGGGCTTGGAGACGATGACTCGGGGGCTTGAACGGCTGTCCTAAACATAGTGCAGACCTTGGAGCCAACAACAGTCTTTATAGATGCTCTGTCCCTAAATCTGGGACCAAGGTGGAAACGAGAGTGGATCTTATCACCGTCACTCTCAGTGACCTCTTGGGGGCGCTATGCTTCCTGTACTTGCAGCCTTGTGTCTGTTGGGTTGCAGGGAGGGTGCGTCCATGAGGGGATGCAGGGAGGTTTCCATTGCACCCACCGCTGTGTGTGCTGGCTGGTCGGGCATTTGTTTTCCTCTCCCCAGTGGATCAGCAGGTGAAGGATTTGGCACATGGACTGGTCATCATGAGGAGGGACGCTGACTGCTGTGACGGGAGCAGAGAGAAGTACATCTGTACCCACCAGGGTGTCTCTTAGGAGTCTGCATTTTTCACTGTGAATGGACAATTAGGGCATCTGCCGCGTGACACGGGCGTGGTGGCTGCGGCTTCGGCTCCTCAGAGGTGACCGTCTGGGTCATCCTATCAGGCAAACACTGGCCCAAGAAGAGGGAAACGTAGAACTGAGAGTAGAGGACAAAAACCATTTACAGCCCAAAGCCCAACCAGCCGGAGCTTGCTCTTCCAACCTTTCTCTTGAAATTGTCAGCAGCCAGCATCCCGAGGGATTAGTGGAGTGGACTCGAGAGAGGACAAGAGGGTCTGAGTGGCGCTGGCAGGGGATGGTGCTCTACCCACGAGGGTTTAGAGTCGGGAAAGGCAGCTCTTTTCTGGAGGGCTGCCCTCAGGCGGCCACAGCCGGAAGTGCTGGAGAATTTTCATTCCCTCCTTAGCCACTGACGGAGGTATAATGGTACACAAATACTCCAAAATTAAAAAAAAAAATTTCCTGTTTGTCAGGGCAATTAAAAAATATGACTTACGTTGTTCCCGGAGCTCCTCTGTAGGACTGAATTAAGTTACCCTTCACAAGACTTTCTTTGATATTGTACCCTGATTTGGCTTCCTCCTGATTTTTTCACTATTTTCCATTCTTTTGTTAATTTTTTAAATCATAAATCACTTTTATATGAAATCTTGTCTCAAGGTGTGGTGGTGAATCCCACCTAAGACATTTTCTTGGGTGTTTGAATTGAGGGAACCAGATATACTAAATTCGTAATTAGAATTTAAATGTCTAAGGAAATTTGATTAATTTTCTAAATAATGTTAAACGTTGATTTGACCAGGTAAGAGTTCATTAGAATATTAACAAAGGGACAAATGAAAGTGGTTGTTCTTTTCAATGTAAAATATATTAGGTTTGTATATAAGGCAGCAAGGTGCATAAATTGAATATGAAGTTTTAAAAGAAATTAGGTTTCTAATTTATAACTTTAATATATTCAACTTGAAGAAAACAAAATATTCTTAGGAATTTCTTTCAAGGCTAGGGAGTCCTTTTTGGGCAGTAGAAACTCATTACACTTCAAAGAAAATAAATATCGGATGAAATTAATTCAAGGTATGCCTGTATGTTTATAAATATCCATAGCTATATTCTTCATTGTAGATGTGAGTTATGAAATACATCCAGCAAGATGTAAAACACTCAAGTCGATATCAAAATGTCAAGTCTGAACTAAAAATTAGAAGCACTCATAAATTATCCCAGATTCTCATTTCCCAAACTAGACAACTAATTAAAATTATGCTCATCAACATAAAAATGAATCTATAAAAACTTGCATCAATAATCATAAATGCAAGATATCATTACATCCCATCCTGGTAATCATCTGAGGGAACTACGATTTTCAAATCTGAAATTTCACCTTGAAACTAAAAGGTGGATAAATACAGGTGAATATATTTTCAGCCCTGTCTGTTTTTCCAAGTGCAGTGTTCGGTTCCTGGAGAAAATGAGGACAGAATTGAGAGGATGAAATGAGGCAGTGTTTATTTTATTACAATAACAGGTAGTGGAAATTTTATCTACATTTTTCTAAGCTGTATGAAACAGAATAATACACTTAGTGCCTAGGAGGTACACATGCTATTAGAATTTAGGGCTTAAATGCTTATCTTTGGCAAATTGCTATACTATCTGATTTTGATGACAGGGTCCCTTATAGTTTAAGGTGGAATTAGTTTCTATTTACTTAGGTCTGACTTTATAATGAGGCAGGGACCAGATCGGAGTGTGAGTATGTGGGTCTTTTCTCTGGGGAGGCAAAGGAGAATGAAAGACTTTAGATTACTTGCCAGTTACACTACTGGATGATATTGAAACCTCAAGAAAATTTAAACATTCAGGTCTGTTATTTAGGGCATGAATTTTTTTTGAGGGGTGCTAGGAAATAGTGCATGCATTTTGAAGCAAAGTTTATCTTTTTCTCTTTTCACACAGAACCTGTTGATTTTGGAGGGGCGCTGGGGATCCAACTCAGGGCCTTGTGCTTAGCTAGGCAAGTGCTTTACCACTAAGCAAAATCCCCAACCCCCACACAGAACCTGTTGAATTGTAGTTGTTAAATGGTTTATATGTAGTTATTCAGAAATACTGGAAAAATATGCCAGGTAAACAAATACATAGGATCATAAATTATAATTTATGTAATCATGAATTGTTGCTTTTTCTCTCCTTCTATTTCTCTGGGTTTATTTTTGCTATTCTTTTTCCAATGTATTAAGGTGGGTATGACACACATTAGATTTTAGCTTTTCTGTCTAAAATATCTACATGTAAATTTATACAAATTTCTAAGTATTGACTGCTTTGGCAGCTTTACTGCACAGTTTGATATATAATATTTTCATTATTGTATAATTAGAACTACTTTCAGTTTCCCATATCACATTCCTCCTTCACTCATTGGTTATTTTAGATACACCTGTATAAATATTTTTCAGTTTGCAGATACGTGAGTATTTTCCTAATTATTGTTTGGATTTTGATTCTTGCTAACCTTAAGACATGGTCACAGAACATACTAAATTTCATTCATATTCTTTTTTTAGGGGGGTGCTGGGGATTGAACTCAGGGCCTTGTGCTTGCTAGGCAGGCACTCTACCACTGAGCTAAACCCCCAACCCCTCACTCATATTCTTTTAAAAATATATTTTTAATTTTAATTGACACATAGCAACTGTACCTATTTATACAATGCGTAATGGTCAGATCAGAGTAATGGGTATATCCATCACCTTGTTCATAGTCTTTCAAACTTGTTGAGACTCGTTTAATGACTAAACACACCCGTTCTGTATAAGTGAAAGTTTGCACCCTTTGACCAACTTCTCCCCCTCCCCCATCCTCTGCCCCTGGCAACCTGCATTCTGTTTTCTGCTTGTATGACTTTGACTTTCTGAGATTCCACGTATCATTGAGATCATGCAGTATTTGTCATTCTGTGTCTTGCTCAATTTAATTGTGAACCTCCAGGCTCACTCATGTTGTCACAAATGGCGGAGTTTCCTTTCCTTTTAAGGCCGAATAAGGCTGAACCATTGTGTGTGTGTGTGTGTGTGTGTGTGTGTGTGTGTGTGTAACACATTTTCTTTATCCAGTCATCTGTTGAAGAAAACTTGGGATCTCTTTCATGACTTCCATATTATTGTGTGTTTCAGTTCTTTAACAAAATTTTCAGTAGACATTGTTATTACCAATTTAGATAATATTGTTTGGTCGAATTTTATGCACATCAATCTGTAGGTTTATCTCTTCGTTCCTTATTTTTTCTTGCCCTTCAGACTAGCTGAGTCTCTTTCCCTCTGCCTGAAATACATCCTGTAGTCAGATGCATGGGAAGGGTCTGACAGAAGACAAACCTGGTACTTGGGTTCCCCATGGTCCACTGCCAGGGGCAAGAAAGAAGTGAGGACCTTGGATTCCTGCTGAGGCAGTATTTCTTATTCCACCCGGAAGGCGGGGTGCGGTTTCCCAGTGTTGGAGAGAGGTGGCCCGGCCCTGGTGGTGGCCTGCGATGGTGACTGGGATGCCAGGTTGGATTTGCTTCCCGCTGTAGCCATCACCAGCCACCGGGAAGAACAAGCGTATGTCTTTCTGCCCCTCTGAGATGGACCCTTCGTCGAGCGCCAAGCTTGTCTTCTTGGCACTAGCAGGTTCTAGAGGTGGACTGAGAGCTCCCAAAAGTGTTGGTCCGATTGTTAGTTTCTGGGATTTGCTTTTATTTTGCAGAATAAGATACACATTCAACTTATATAGAAAAAACAATCTATTCTAGTTTTTTCGTTACATTTATTTAAAAGAAGAAGGGTTGCAAGTTACACCTGAAAAGAAATTGAAGTAAAATTTTATTTTATCAAGCACGATCAGGAAATCTTTCCACTATTGGGTCGGATTGGAGAAGGTGAAATAACAAAAACCAAATAGCAGCAGGAGACCATTTGTCAGTAAGTACCACAAGGTAAGCTCTGGAGCTCTTTGAATTAGGTCAATAGAAACAATAGGAGGTTATTGGAATCCTTGTCTCAGGAAGTCAGGAAAGCAGTGAGGACTGTCATTAGTCTGTCTCTCTCAGAGCCAGCCCCCGGGTGCTGTAGGACTACAAAGCTATCTCATTGTCTTCCTGTATCACCTAACCCTGGGATTCTCTGCGACATTTTAAATTGTTCATTTGAGAGCAAACCAAATGGGATACAGTATTCAAACACAGATTGTATTTGTAGAACATGAAAATCTTGAAAATCTGAATGGATTCGAATTGCATTTGGGAGAAAACATATCTGTTATATTCCTGATTTGTTGCTAAGGAGATATTTTCATAGAATATTAGGATTGAAAGTTCCCATCGAAATAATGCACAGCTGTGCAATATTTGAGACCTACTTACACTAAACTTATCTGCGGTTTATGTGTTTTCTTTTACGTTAGAACCTATTTGTCATTTATCTGAAATTCAAATTTAACTGAGCACTCTGTATTTCGCTGAACCTGTCAACCCTTCTCAAAAACCTTCTCAGGCATTAAGAAAATCTCACTATGTAGAAAAACTTAGAAAACTATTAGAACTGTTCACTATGTGGAAGACTATTACTGCTATTTATCTGCTATTATGGAATATTTAAACTTATAACTCAAATGTCTTTTCATTAGAGCTGAGTATGTGATGTGACAGTTTGTTCTTTAATTGATGCTAACCTTGGTCACTTATGGTGATTTCCATCAAATTTCTCTACCCATTATTTTTTGTTGGTTTGTTTGTTTTGAGACAGGGTCTTGCTATGTAGTTCACCCTGGCCTTGAACTCACTACGTAGCCCAGACTGGCCGTAGCCCAGACTTGCCTTGAACGCAAGGTGATCCTACTTGCCTCAGCCTCCCAAGTGCTGGGATTACAGGCGTGAACCACCGTATCTGGCTTACCCATTATTTCTTAAGATACTTGTTCTTGTATTTTACTTTGTATGTATTCTTTTCCTTCTGTCCCTCCCATTAGTAAGATACCATTGCTCGTAGTTAGATCATTTATATCTCTAGCTCTTCCTTTATAATTTGAGTTTCTTTATTTTTCCCTCTGCTGTCCTCTGGGAGGATTTCTTTTTATTTTTTATTTTTTTGGGGGAGGATTTCTTAATGTGATCTTCCAATGTACTAATTTGTTGTTCAGTACTAATTGTCTATGGGTCACTTTTATTGTTTTCATCATTTAAAATATTTTTTATTACTTAAAATATTTTTATATGTAGTATTTCTAGTAGATTCTGTTTTTATCATTCCTTGTTCTTGTCTCTTAGCAGCAATAGCAACACTTACGGGGGTTCCACACTGTCCAAGTCGGTATGCCCGGACCTTGTGATGGGCCCTCAGGAGTTGTGCAGTAAGGTGGCCTCAAGTCTCTGACATCCATGAGTATTGTGATCATGCTTATTGGAATGTCTTTTTCTACTTTAGATGAAAGGTTTTGGTCACTAAAGTTTACTGTGAAGAGTCAGACACAGTGATTCCAAGGTCTTTGGAGGGAGAGGAAAGGGTAGACTTGTGAAAGGGGTTGGGTCCACAGAATGGAGCTCCCAAGAGAGCAAAGGATTCTGGGGGTCAGAGCACAAGAGGGACTAACATGGAAGGTCGGAGATAGTCGCCAGGGAGTGGGATGCTTTTTATTGAGGTAATGTTGGCAATAACGGTTCACGGCAATGACAGGATATGGGGTGTGACCGTAGATGTGAGTCCCTGAGTTGGGTGGTGGGTTTCAGTGGGGAAAACCACTGGATATGGAAAGGTCAAGAGATGGAGAAGTCGAAATTTATGTGCGTTCGCTAAGAATGAAAATGGGAAGGTACTGAAGACAATGAGCCCAGATCTGGGGTCAAGGTCATCTTGAGCTCAGCAGGTGATGGCAGCTGAGTGTGGTAGGAAGGTGAAGTAGAGAGCACAGTCTGATCATGAGATTCAAAACTTTTTTTTTTTTTCCTAAAGTTTGGTTTTTGTTTTAAGACAGGGTCTTGCTATGTTGTCCAGGCTGGCTTGAACTCTCTTTATAGGATGGGCTGGCCTCAAACTCATGATCCTCCTGCCTCAGCCTCCTGAGAGCTGGGATTACAGGTGTGTACCACCACATCTGGCTCTTTTCCTTTGCATCTTAAGGGAAGAAGAAGGGAGAAAATCTGGAAGCTACCATGAAAAGGGAGGAAGACAAGTACTCTACCTTGGGGTGCAATGGATAGGGCTGTAGGACTCAAAGTGGGAAATGTCTGTGAGCGCTGCCTAGAAAGTACCCACCTTGTGGAGAGCCTAGTTTTTTTTTTTTTTTTTTTGCTTGTTTTTGTGTGCTGGGGATCGAACTCGGGGCCTTGTGCAGAGTTTAGTTTCTGCAGTTTACAGAAAAGTACATCCACACACTTATGGGCCAGGTTGATAAGTGACAGATGCAAGTTGCAGGATGATATACAGCAAGTATGATCACATTTCTATAACACGAGAAGCAAGAGGAAGACTCTCAAACACGTGGCTCAGGAATAGAGCACTTGTCTAGCACGTGAGAGGCTCTGGGTTCGGTCCCCAGCATGGCAATCAGACAAAGCACACGAAACCAATAAGAAACAGACCCAAAAGCCAAATGCTATCCGTTTTCTTTCGGTGCTTGGAAATCTGCTTGCGTTTGTACAGAGAACGCTTTGGAAGAAATTGGCAGTTGGAGAGGTTCTCTAGAGTTCTGCTTCTATAGGGAGAACACATTTGTATTTTACCTGTGAAATTAAAAATGAATCTGAAAGAGAATCTGGGTGGACCTGTGGACCTCTCACTCATCACGTGTGTGGGACTGTCGTGTTTTGATTCCAGTGGTACCCTGAGGGTGACCGGGGAAGAACTGTGTAGTGTCACTCGTGGGAGGTAGATGTAGTCACTATCAGGCATCTGGGAAGAAAGCAGATCTTGGACTAAGAAATGTGATCAGATGAGGAAGAGGGGCAACAGGGACCTCAGAAATTTGCGCCTGGGATCCCAGGAGAGGAGAGAGTGAGCTGCCAGCTGTAGAGCAGCAAGTTGGAATCCTGGCAGAGAGATGAAATTTTGTGAGGGATCTGTGGGGAGACCAAGAAATGTGCTGTCCACGGCAGCAACCGTGAGTCACGTACAGCTACTTAAATTTAAATTCATTTAAAGGAAATAAAGTCGATTCAGTTCCCCAATCACAGTACCACATTGTAAGTGGTCATTAGCCACATGAAGTTAGTGGCTGTGGTACTCAGGAGGGCAAGTATAGAATATTTCCGTCATTGCCAGAAGTCCTGCTGGCCAGAACTGTACTAGGGCCATGTGGCCCTGGGAGGGGCCATACCACATCTTCTCTTATCCCCGCGCCTTTCGTAGTGTTACTGAGTAACCGTATTGCTCAGCTGTGCTGTGACAAATTGCGAGGAGGGACAGTATCATGCTTAGGATGGGGTACAAGGTATGATCAAGAAATAAGGTTAGGGATTGGGGATTTAGCTCAGTGGTACAGCACTCGCCTAGCAAGCACAAGGCCCTGCGCTTGATCCCTAGTATCACCCCCCAAAAAAGAAGCAAGGTTAATGTTGACATTTTTAAAAATTTCATACAGTAAAAGACACATTGGTATTAATTCCCCTCAAAAACTTCCCCCTCACTTTGAATACACTTACCTGTCGTTCTCGCTACCTTCTGACATGGTTCTGGAAGTCCCTTTCCATGAGTGTCTTTAGTGGACTGTTGTGGCTTCCTTGATGTCCTGAAATAATACAGAATGTTGCCCTTCACAGTCCTTTTGACTTTGGGAAGAGCCAGAAGTCACATGGTGTCAAATCTAGTGAATAAGGTGGACAAATAACACACTGTAATGGTTTTAATTTGACAGAAATTGCCGTAAAGGGTTGATCCACGAGGGGTGATCATAGAATATGGCAACGGCTAAATTAAAAAATTATTATGGTAAAAGACACATTGCCATTAATCACCTCCAGAATGCTCAGAATACTCCCTCTCACTTCGAACACACTTACCCTGTAGCACTCTGCAGCGTGTCTTCTACTTTAATAAATTTTTTAACGTAAATGTTCTCTGGATCTTTGGATCACGCCTGGTGGGAGCTGCAGGACGGGAACCACAGTGATCAAAGCGCCAGCCTGGCAGGGAGGCGGAAGGGCCGTGGGAGGTCAGATTTCGCAGCCTGCCTGCCAGGGCCTAAGATGAGCTGAGATGTGGGGGAGAGGAGGGGAATGTGGGTTGCTGAGGCTCCCTTCTTGTTATACAGGGAGTGGGGATTAAACTGTGGCGTTATTTTATATCTAAAGTGGGTAAGGCCTGAGCCTTGTGGTTTCATGCAGAGGAAGTCATCTGTATTCACTTCTATGGGAAGAATTTACTTAGCTTTGACGGCTCCGCAGGTGCATCTTGTAGGGTCAAATAGCTGTTGGGCTTGGTAAACAATCGACACAGTGTGATGATTTTGTCTCCTCCTGTCTACCTTGTGCTAAGGGTCAACCTGATTTTCTGATCTCGGGGACGTATCGCTGCCATGTTATTTTAACCCTGATATACTAGATTTGGCAACTTTGAGGTGCAGGATAGAATCGTGCTTCGTCATTCAGAGCCCATAATCAGTGAAGCTTAAATTTAATTATTCGGTTTCACCCCCCAAAGACAAGTTCTGTGAAAATTAAATGAATAGTTTTCAATTTTCTTAGCTTACATGACTTGTAAAATCTTCTCCTTTCCTGCTCCTCCCAACTCCAAAAGGACAAAGTGGCACGATTTTAAGTAAATTGTTTTTTTCAAAGATCTGGAGTTTTTTTTGTATGGAATTCATGAGGGTCCAAAAGTATTAGCTATGCAGAAACAACCCTTAACCCAGGAAGGAAATTACAAGTTTATGGTTTGTTCTGTGGTGTGTCATTTCTTTCCAGGTTTGTCTATGGCCTAAATTGTGTGAGAAAATAATTGGAAACACGATGATGAAAATAATAGAGTGATTCCTCTTGTTTCTATGGAGACAAGAATAAATTGAATCCATTGCTCTGAAAAATTGCCTGAAAGTGTACTTTAGCATTCCACAGTGGGTGTATTTGTTAAGAATTTTAATCTGTCAGCTTCCATCAAAAATGGCACAGCACTCAGATAAATACGTTACAGCTGTACTTTTAGCTGGTTTTGATTATTTTAAAAGAAAGAAGCGGAGTAGAAACAGTCATCATTATACTGAAAATTGAAGGAATTTTCTAAAAGTGGCCTGGCAGGTACTGACCTAACAGCCTTTGGCAGTCTTGTTTCCACCATCATGGAAAATGTCAATGGTCAGCACCAGCTAAGCTTTGGATAATTTTTTTAGGTCACTGGTAATCCTATGGGAGTCCAAAAATCTGGTCTAGAGGCCAGAGAAGTAGAGTCCGGATTTCATTCAATGTATAACGAGAGTCAGTGAGCTCCAGTGTTTTAGTCGCCCATCTAATTTTTGGTTATGAGCAATTAACAATAACGATAATTAGCATGCACCGAATGCTAAGCCTTTTGTGGATTTTGTCCATACTCTTAATGTCTAAGTAGTATTGTTTATAACTTGCAGAGGAGGAAACACACTTGGACTTGTCCAAGGTGGACAGTGAAGGACAGAGCTAGGGTTCAAGCCTGGGGCCTCTCTGGGCTCCGTGTCTCCCCTGGGTGCTGCTGGCCTGATCCTCACGAGGGGTGATACTATCGGGCTTTACACACCCAAGTGCCTCTACTGAGCAGTGGAGACGGCCCTCACCAGAGGGCTTTGGTAAGAGTGGTGAGAGAAGGGCGGATTTAACTCTTTTTGCTTCTGACCATTTCTTCTGCTGTCTTTATGATTTTGTTTTCTCGTGAAAAAAAACCAATTCTTTGTTCTGTGAAGAAAACCTTTTGGATACAGACCAAAACGCACGGATTTAAGAGCAGCTTTTCTCACAGCATCTTCCCAAGGAGCCAGGAGAGACGTGTCCCTTCTGTCACCTCCTGAAGTCACCCCTCCCAATGAACACGAAGATTGAGTTCCCTCAGATCCCCTTTCAAAACATAATGTGATGAATGTGATCATTAGATGTACGTTGTACCAATACATGTTCTTGGTTAAAAATAAATTAAAAAACAAAACCAACTCCTCCAGGCAAATTAAATTTAGCAGAATAATACCTGATAGTTGTAGAGGTCTCAGAGAGCTTGGCCCAGCCACGTGGGCACTCAGGTGTTTGTGGGTCAAAAAAGGAAGCGATGTCCAGAAATAGCCTATTGGTCACAGCTCGGCATGCGTCTCATTCGTGCATCTTTTGCAGACTGCAGCATGTGATTGGATGAAAACTAAGGGGCTACGATCGGCTGAGACTTGGTTACTTCTCAAGTTAGGTTGTAATTTGTTTACAAATTAGGTTACAGATCACTTAGGCATGGAGGCAGCTTTAGGTGAAATTTAATTTAATTTTTTTTTTCTTTTGGTACTGGGGGTTGAACCCAGGGCCTTTGCACTGAGCTCTACCCCCAGAGTGCCCCCCTTTTTTTTTAAATTTTGAGACAGGGTCTTGCTAAGTTGCCCAGGCTGGATTCAAACTCGTAATTCACCCACCTCCGCCTCCCAGAATACTGAGCTCAAAGGCGTGAACTACCACAACTTCCTTGAATTTAATTTAATTTAACAGGACCTATTATGAGTCACACCGCCTGATGCTTATGGCCGGAATACATCTCTTTGTGTGCTTGCCAAATGTGATCACTATGTGGTGATTCTTAAAATTAAAGCAATAAATGCAGAGAGTTACAAAACAAAGGAAAATAGT
Organism: Hystrix cristata; assembly: GCA_004026905.1. Lineage (NCBI taxonomy): Eukaryota > Metazoa > Chordata > Mammalia > Rodentia > Hystricidae > Hystrix > Hystrix cristata. Next base: position 93,547 of record PVJO010003474.1, read on the forward strand.
CCTATGGCGTTTGTCACCAAACAGTTGCCGTCTACTCCACCCTTGCTCAGCTGTTTATAGGTAATTGCAACTTCCTGTTTTTTACTTTTCGATATTACCTACCTACATTCCATGACTGTAGATAAGATGCAGACGAGCTTATTTTCACCCCACTCTCCCAGCCTCATTATGTACTAGTCAGTGTTACATGATTATGCCCTGACCATAGTTATCACCAGTACTTCATCAGATAGTGTAGCACTATACTTTTATTCTCCTGTATATCAGTTTTTTGGGGGTGAGTACTAGATTCACTTTATTTTTTTTTTTAATTTTTTTATTATTTTTACCAAGAACATGTATTGGTACATTGTATACATAATGATCATAATCAACATGGTTATTTTGTACCTGTACATGATACATATTGGTTTCCCCCCCTCTTCCCCCCTTCCCCTCCTCTCCCTTCCATTCACCCTAGATTCACTTTAAAAAACATTTTATATTATTATCATTAATTTGTATCAATTTTATTTATCTTATTATTAGTGTTATATTTTTTAGCTTTGCTGGGGATTGAACCCGTGCTCATCAAGCACTCTGCCCCTGAGCCATAACTCAGCCTTAGATTCACTTTCTCAAATTTGCTTAGGCAATCAGACACACAAGCTTAAATATCTCTTCTATGAGAAACGCAAGTACAAATAAATTAAAGAGCAGAATAAAAGATAGACAGTGGGAAACAGGGACACGGTTCTTTTGTCAATGAGAAGGGGGTAGAGAGATGGAGGGAGTGGAAGGGAGGAGAGGGGAAGGGGATGTGAAAAGAATTAAGATGTGTTATGTACGTGTACCAACTCCCTGCGAGGAATGTGATCACCAAGTACTACAGACATGCACCAATAAAAATAAAAATTAAAAAATGGCTTAGTCTTTTATGAAACTATCCAAAAGCTCCACCAAACCCAGGAAAAACCTATCAAAATTACTTTTGAAACACTCAAATGGTCCAGATATTATTTCCACCCAGGAGTGGGGCTGCCTCTCCCTGGCCCCCTTGTCCTGTCCCCGTCTGCCCTGTGGCGCCCCGGGATGAAGACCACTGTTGTTGTGGGCCCTTTCGTCTTGTTCTGGAAAGGCTCTCGTCTGGGGTCATTTCTTCAATTTGCTGGAGCATATTTTTTCAGCAATTTCCAATAAAGTTGGATATTAGAATTTGTGTGTGTGTCTTAAATATCTTCATTTTACCTTCACACTTCATTGTTTGAGGAAGTGAGTATAGAATTTGTTTTAAAATCATTTCCGCGCCAAAGATTGAAGGCAGTTTTGTCTTCTTACACAGTATTACTGACTGTAGGAACCCTTCAGCATTTGGATTCCGGTCCTTTGTATTTTAACCTCTGTCGGTCTTCAAGGGTCTCTTCTGTAGGTCTTGTGGAGACACGTTAGTGCAGAGTGACCTAGTTTGCATGTTTTTTCTTCCTTTCTTTCTTATTTGTTGTCCTGAGCAATTGGTCGATTTTCTCAAACTGAAGAGTTACACCTTTCCATTGTGTTACATTTCCCACACCTTGCGCCAGGGCCTAACTGCATCCCACCTGCCAGTCGGGTAGCAACTTCGTCACCTGCCAGCAGTGGGCGAGCCAGCTCCTAGTCTCCACTGGACCTTCTTGGATCCCTCCTGCTCTCACTCGTGTCAGCAGGAGCGTCAGGATGCGTTAGTTTCGACATCCAGATGACACAAAACATGCTAAAATTTTATCATCAGAGATGCGGTCTGACAGTAATTAGGGAGGGACCTATTAGACTCTAATTCCCGTCTAGCTCCAAGAGAAAGTGGCGTGGACAGAAGCCCTGATGTGTGTGAGCCAACCTGTGCCAGGTCAGGAGTTTTGCAAGCAGGTTGCTAAGCACAAGCCTGATTAAAAATGAAATCATATAAACTTGCAGTTCACTAAGGTATATTAAAAGTCATCATTTCCTAAACATTCTACTACAGTTCGCGCTTGCTTACCTGTGCTTTTGAGGTCACAAAAGTCTGGGGCAACTGTTGGGCGGCGGTGCCGTGCGAGGTGGGACAGTAGCCGGCTCTTCCTCACCCAGCATCTTGTGACCACATTTTGATAGCGTGAAATCAGCCCCACTGTAAAAATTGAAAAATGCTTCAAACCAGGGCCTGCTTGGTTGTTTTGTTGATTGCCAGCCTCGAGAAAGTGATGGAGAAAATACTAATAGTGCAGAGTGAACCTAAAGAGTATGTCACTTTGATAACTACCATTGTGAATAGAACAAAAGTCAAGGATTTCTTTTGCCGGTGTCTGAAAACCTGTATTCTAGTCAACAAAGAATTCGCCCATGTCATTGTCCAACAAGTGAAGTTTCGATGCACACACACACACACGCACACGCACACACATTTTTGTTAGTATTGGGAATTAAACCCAGGACACTCACATTGAGCTACATCTCTAGCCCTTTTATTCAGTTTTTAGTTTGAAGCAGAGTCTTGCTGAGTCTCTGTGTTGGCCAGGCTGGGCTGGAACTTGTGATTCACCTGCCTCAGCCTCCCAGAGTGCTAGGATTACAGGTATACGCCAGCGTGCCCGATTTCTGACACACGTTTGTTTTGGTTTTATTTTGCCTCATTCAGAAACATAAACCGAACCAGCATTCGTATTGGAGCTGTGCTCAGTCGTTCCATGTGACCGTAGGCTGACTGTTCGGGCCGAGTTCAGCAAAACTCAGCCAAAGCATTCTTGAGCATCAGCAGCCATGTGGAACTTAAAATGAACAGGATTGTATGTTGTGTTATTTATGAGTTACGCGTCACACGTCCTTTATATCAGTGATAAGCTTGTGTGTCTGGTGAACAGTTAGCAGCACACCCCAGGGCTGGGCAGGTTGGCTGGGAGCAATTAGAGAAAGTTTGAGCTGGAATCTGCCAGGAGTGGGCGTGGCTCAGTCCTCTGCATTCGGCCTCTGACCGGCAGTAGCCTGAGGTCTCAGCCTGCCCAACAGGACTCTAGGGTGGGAATGGGGCTTTGCAGTGGTCCAGGATAGAGGCAAGAGGGCTGGGCCTTGGCATCACCAGCCCCTGGCCATGGCGGGCCTCCAGGGAGACGGCGAGCCCTTAGGTCAGGTGGTTCTCTGTGGCTGAGGCCAGAGCTCTGGCCATCATGTGTGAGTGCACAATGTAGGACAGTCTGAGATGCTGGGGACAGTACATTGGCTGGAGAACAAGTATTTGTTAGACCTACTTAGAAATTCCCATGTTTCTGAATGTTGAAAAGGCTTGGAGATACTCTGCAGTCCACTTGGTCTGATGCAGCATTTCTTTGACTTAACCAAGAAACCATTCCTGGGGCTGCGGCTGTTAACACCCTTAGCATCAGTATTCTGTGGAACATATTCAGGGAAATGCTGTGCTGGAGAGAAAGGAAAGACGAGATCCTAAAGGGCCACATAATCCCACTGAATACTTTCACTTTTATGCTGTGGGCCTGGCAAGCTCTGCCAATCTGAACTGCATGTTGGAGAAAGCCCTCGGGGAGGCATGGAGGGCTTATGGATGTAGGAACACTGCCCTGACTGTGCAGGGAGAGATGATGTGGTGCTGGCCGGGATCTGGGTGGCAAAGAAGAGGCAAATTAGAGGAAGGTGTAAGAGGCAGAACTGGTAGGAGTTAGTTGCTTTCACGTTGTTTTCTTATCTAACTCAATGTTATTTCAGCTCATGCTTTGTTCCCATTTCCAAACTGGTCTCTTCCCGTTCTTTTGCTCTTCCTTTAGTTATTTTCTTCTCCTATTATTTGTGTGTCCCGGAAATGCTATCTTTAACAGCTTTACCCACCAGAATAGCTTTTCTATGTCCTGTTAGACTCCGGTTCTCTGGTACCCACGTCACGGTCTTAAGTTTGCCGACAGAAACTGAGGAGGAACAGGCAGCATCCTCTGATGTCACCCTTGATGTTTGGGATTTCATGATCTGATGGCTTTCCAGGGAGTCAGCGTGGCCTGCATGTCTGTGGCACAATTATGTAGGAAATGAGGGCGTGGCAGACACCCTCATGCAGTTAACCCCGAACACATTGCTTCCCCTGACTCTTTGCTGTTTGTTGGAAGAATTTCATTTTCAAGAAGATTTTGTTTCATTAATCGATAGAAGGTGGGTAATGCAGATTCAGGACACCGTCTCTCCTTTTTCACTTTGGATTATTTTCTTGGCAAATAATACCACTTTTTCTATAATTTAAAAAATGTAATCAGCTTTGATGTTCTTTTTCTACTTTTCTCAGGGAAGAAAGTTTAAATCGATAGCTGAAATATGTTTTCATAGTACTCAGAGGTCTCATCTATGCCTCGTGAATTACCATAGATAATGGATGGGCTGGTGGAGAGGTGATTAAGGCATCTCCAGAAAGGACTGGCTGCTCCTGAAGAATACTAAGGAGACTCACGAAAATAAAAGACTGAGTTTTTTTCCCCTTTAGCTGTACAATTTTAAAATTGCTGTCCACCAGACATGAAGCATATTTTCAAAAATGCCAGGAAAACCAATTTTGGATACTTAATTTGGGGAACTTTCTCAGATCTGGAAAATATATTTCAAGTTGAAGTAAAGTTACTTTACACATTCGCCATATTTACCTTTTGGAGAACACAGCGTAGGACTCTATCTTCGTGCTTTCCTGTTTGTCTGGGGAAACACCGTTCGAGGATCCGAGTCCTGGGTTGCATGCACACGGCAGAGGTGCTGGGGGGCTCCTTCTTGGTGCATTTTGATGAGGCCTCTTAGAGAATGAGGAAAGCTGACAGTGTCCTGCCTCACTGCCCATGAGGTGAGGGCCGGGAGGGACCACAAAGGACATGCAGCAGGGCTGGACACTGGCTGGTCTGGTCAGGCACTCAAGTGGATTCCAAGCTATTTCTTCTGCTGCTTGGACCTGAGAGGACCCCAGGCAGCAGCTAATGGGATCAGCTGGGATCTCACTAGAAGAGGCCGGCATGCTCAGCCAAAGGTTTTTTTTTTTTTTTTTTTTTTTGGTACCGGGAATCGAACTCAGGGCCTCATGCTTGCGAGGCAAACACTAAGCAGTGAGCTAAATCCCCAGCTCAGCCAAAGGTTTTTTCCTGACCGGCATAGCCATCAGGCCCCTCAGCTTCCCTGGGCACCTGGCCCTGGAGCAGGCTGAGGAGGAGATGGGCATGGGAGGTGGCACTGTGGAGGTGATGCTGGTGTTAGAGATGCAGGGTCCCGGGGGGCTGCTTTCCAGGGTCTTGGTGAGGATAAAGGAGAAGGGGTCTTTTGTACCCGTAATCCCTGGGTTACTTCCCTCTCAGGCAAACAAGGCGTCTGGATAGTCATCCTAGCAAATACTCACTGGCGTGCAAATTGTCCTATGAAAAGCTCACTTGGCTTCCTGCTGTATGCAAATGAAGGACTGGGAACTGTGTCTTGTGATTGGTTGTACCAACATGCAAATGAAGACCTGGAAAGAGCATTCTCTGATTGGTCCATGAACGGCACCAGATTTAAACGAAAGGATTGAAAACAGCACTTTTCTGATGGGTTCTGTGTGCAGTGATCATGGGCTGTCTCTCTCCCTGGGGGTGTTCTTCACCCTGTTGTCCTGTCTTACTGGGAGTCTTGTGGAAAGAGGGACAAGAGAAATGCCGGCATGTGATTCTGAGGATGCCACAGGAGAGCCAGTGTGTCTCGAGCACTATCTGGAGACTTAAGATTTTAGTTTAGATGACTAGTATCACAAATAGAATTGTCACAGGCATTCAGGGCACCTGTACAGGCCCAGGGGGACATCTGAGATTGGCTCCGCCTGTGTGTTCTCACTTCCGAAGAGCACCGTGCTAGGAGCTGAGGTAGATTTGGTACCAGGATGTGAAGCTCTCTGGAATGAGATTCCTAAACGGGGACCCTCTAGAAATTCCAGGGAAGTTAATTGCAAAACACAAACTAGACAAGCGATTAGGGTCTGGAATATGTAAGAAGATTTCTTGGTGGCTAGTACCTGTAATCGCAATACTCTGGGAGGCTGAGGCATGGGGATCTCAAGTACGAACCCAGCCTGGGCAACTTAGTGAGACACTGTCTCAAAATAAAAAATAAAAAGGGCTGGGGATATAGCTTAGTGTAAGGGTGCTGGGTTCAACACCCAATATTGAAAAAAAAAATAAAGATTCCTACAAATCTATAAGAAAAAGATAATAGCCAATAAAAAAATGACTAAGAAAAAGATGATATAAGAAGAATGGGCAAAAGACATTTCATAGGAGAGAAAATATAAATGCTCAATAAACTTATGAATAATGGCCACTCTTATTGGCAAGCAGGGAAATATAAATTTAAAAACCACTCCAGGCTATCAGTTTATACTTAACTGGCAAAAAATAAAGCAATAGGAAGTGCTGCTGAGGTTTCGAATCAAAGAGCGGTTTTGTACAATGCTGTTAGTTAGGACTGTGAACCGGCGTGGTCCCATTAGCAAGCGGTCTCACATTAATTAGCAAAGCACAACATTCCGGCAACTCAGCAATTACACTGCTTCTGCCATGCATAATGTCATTATTTATACTAGTAAAATATTCAAAACAGCATGGTGTGTCTATCAGCAGGGGATCGGAAAAAATTTTGGGATAGCCATGAACCAGAATATGTGCAGTGAAAATGAAGACTGTGCATTTCCCTGTGAATCTTAAAAACAAAGTAAAAAGAAATAAGAAAGTAAGTTCTGGAAGAATGCATCCAGAATGATTCCATTTACACAAAGTTGAACCACAGGCAATAGTTCACCGTGTCAGGGTTTGGGATTTAGCTCAGTGGTAGAACGCTTCCCTAGCAAGCACAAGGCTCTGAGTTCAATCCCTAGGACCCCCCTGCCAAAAAAGTCCACTGTGTCTTGTTTAGGGATATGGGGTAAGGCGGAATGAAAAGTGAAGAATTAAATCACTTGGAAAGCAGCATTGTGGCTACCCACGTGGAAGATGGAGAGAGGGTGACAGAGAAACAGGTTGTCCCACCATTGATGATGGTCCGGTGTCTAAGCTGGGTTGTGGCCACATAGGTCTTTGCTTTATTATTATTTCAACTATATGTTAGAGTATATCTTATTTAAACTCTATAGGTATACATGTATATGTGTATATCTATCATGACGCTGTGCATGACAGATTTTACCATTTTTGAAAAAAGAGAAGAAGGAGAAAAAGGAGGAGGAGCTATCAAGCGTGTATTGGGTCCCAAAGTGAGTGTAGGAATGGTGATCTGTGGAGAGAGATTAGGAACTGTCTGCTCTGGACTCCTAATGAGTCCCTGATCGGGCTGGGTCTTTGCAGTGCTGTTTTGATGCTACACACTTGTCATGGTTTATATCCGGATGCCTCCCAAAGCCTCATGCATTCATAAGTGGGGATTCCGGGGAGTGATTGGAGCATGGGGGCATGGTAATCATGGCTGGATTAGTCCACCGATGACTTTATAGCTAGATGTGATATTGGTAGGTGAAGCCTGGTTGAAGAAAGTAGGTCACTGGGGATGTGGCTTGGAAGGGTCTGTCTCCTTCCCTCCTCCCTGTTCCCTCTCTCTGCTTCCTGCAGCCATTCCATGAGCTGTTTCTCCTCTGTGATGCCCTCTGTCATGATGTCCTGCCTTGGATCCAGCAGACTACAGACTGAAGCCTCTATAACTGGAGCCAAAATAAACCTTTCCTCCTTAGAGTTGCGGGTGTAGGGTACTTTGTCCCAGCAATGAGAGAAGTAACTATGGCGACACTTCCCCAAACCATGCGTTGCTGGAGAAGAAAATGCTGGAGCTGCTTCCCAAAAGGTGGAAGACAGCATGTTCAAGGGCATGCGGCTTACACTGGCGTACTGTGGCTGTCATTCATTCTACAAATACTTATCAGGGTCTTATTTTAAAAATAAAAAAGAGCAGGGACACATAAAGCTGAATCTGGTAACAATGTTCTAAAGCTTGCATAAAAGAAGAAAGTGGTGTTAGGAAGATGCCACTTCCGGTTGTATGAGAGTCAAGACAATATTAAAATCATAGTATCTCAGATCTGGGAAGAGAAGGAAGACACATTCCCTGAGCGGTCCTAGAGTCCGGCATCGTGCAAGGTGTTTGCTGTCTGGATTGCAGAAGGGTGTTTTGTGCGAAGAGAATGCCTGAGGAAAGGACAGAGAGGAAATTACTGGTCTTGCCAAGGAACGGTGAGCGGTATGATTCAAATGGAGTAAACTGTTGGTAAGTTAGCATTTACTGCGAAGTTTGGAAAATTTGGAAAGGCAGTAGGTAGTAAATATGCTAGGCTTTGTGGGCACCATGGTCTGTGCTGCAAAGACTGAATTTTGCTTCGGTGCCAGGAAATGAGTCATAGACAATATGAATGCTGCCGTGTTCCAATAAAACTTTATTTGTACAAACAAGTGGTGTGCTAGATTTGGCCCATAGGTCAAAGTTTAAGAATCCTTGATGTATTGAGCTGCGTGATGAGCTCTGTGCTAAGCACTTTACATGCATCATCTCAATTCTGAAAACAATTTTGGGAGCAGGGCACTGTTATTACCAGTCCCGCCTATTTACAGGTGTGGCAACTGAGACGCAGCTAGACTGAGGTCACTGAGCATCAACTTGTGCAGGCGGAGTTCGAATTGAGGCAGTCTCTGCCGTTCACTCTTAGTCACTGCAGCCCTGATAATTAGAAGGCCAGGCTGGGGGATGGGCTAGCATGGAGATCCTGGCTGCCAGGCTGAGTCATCCTGGTTACATAATCCGGGGCCATGGGAGGCTCTGACATCCCTTTCTGCCAGCTCCCTTCTAGTCTACTGAGGTTGACCTGCTGAGCGGCCTTACACAGGTGGGACATCTGTACTAGTTACTTTTCTAGAGTCCACGGTTTGCAAGAGAGCAGATTTAATACAGGACATTTACAGATTACAACATTCACACACACAAGGCAAATGCAGGAAGAGTGCCGAATGTCTGTCTATGCACCAGAGACCCGAAAGAGCCAATAAAAGACTGAGAGCCCACGAGAATGCCCCATGTAAGTCTGTGCCTGCACTAAAAGGCTGAAGAACTCTATACTGAAGCCAGGATACGACACTCACAGCGGAGATGAAGACCAGAGCTCCCCCGATGCAAACAGCAGCCATCCCTGATAACAGCAAGGCCCCGAGCTCCTTCTGCAATGAGAACAGCTGAGTCCCCTTCGGGAGAACCAGCCACAACAGAGCTTCACCTGGGAGACAGCCGGCCCCTAACTTCCTTTATACTGTGTCGGCAGTATCCTCAGGTGGATCCTCTATGCCCAGAGCCGCACCGACTCAGTTCCGCTGGGCGTTCCTGCTCAGCTTGACCGTATCAGCGCACCACAGCCTCTGAGACAGATTCCAGGATCTTGTGGGAGCAGCCCTGCTGGAGAGCTGCTGAAGGGCAAGTCCAGTGCGTGGAAGAGGGTGACCGTCTTGTGCAGTACAGGCCAGGAGCAGAGAGCCTGCAGCCAAAGCTGAAACGGTCTCAGATGACCGCCACCGGGACCAGGCTTTCTGGATCTGCTACAGCAGAACAACTCTACTGAGTTCCTAGTGACTTATTTAATTCAGGAAGAGCACTGTCCACACTGTGACTGATTTTATATCCCATGACAGCCCTCTCGCTTCAGAGAGCAGCTTGACAAGCTCAAGTCTTCCATTTTCTAAGCCTTCCCAAACACTATATCATGTCACTTTCATGTGGAAGGCTGACGCTATTTTTGTTTCACCAAGAGGCAATTGCTCCCCAATTCAGAAGCCAAGAACTTATGAGAGAGCATGAGAGAGGTTCCCTCTGCCACGTTTGAAAATGGACTGGACAGAGGCTGGGAGCCAATCACTCGTTGTGTTATATCCGAATTCCTGTCATCATGGCTGAAAAGGGAATTTTAGGGTCAGATCTTGAAAATCTTTATCTTATACTTCAGGCCAGAGTCTTCTGCACTGTGCTCCATAGATCCTTTTTCTTACAATAGATTCTCGATTGATGTGTTTGGGAAGCCCCATGTACTGTATGTGACACACAATAATGGTGCTCATAAGGCTCTTGGCAATTTTATAATAAAGTGTGGTAAACACACCTTTTAACTTGGAAAACCCAATGTTAGTTGGCTATCCCCCAAATTCCTCACTTTGAGTGATCTCTATTTAGATAGCATAGTGGTAGTGGTCTCTAGACCCCATTTTGGAAAATAATATCACAGGTAAATAGGAAATCAAAGAGGAATTTTGGGAAAAGTGGGCTCATCAGATAATCTGTGATGCAGAAAAATAACTCAGGCAGCAGGTAAAGAGCTGAGTTAAAGAGAGTTAGGCTCAAGTGAGGCAAAAGATGTAATGAAAAAATCAAGAAAAATAGTCCAGGAACGGAGGGGATGTAAACTACTGAGTGTGATGGAGAGACAGAGAGGCAGATTTGGTTCCAAACTTTTTTCTGAGGTGGGACTGAGAGCATTTGTGATGGGCTAAGTAGGGGTAGTGAAGGACAGCAAGAGAATCAAGGTTGCCCCCGAATTACCCAGCTCGGCTAACCAGAGAGGCTGGAGCACAGAGAAAATTCCTAACACGGTTGCTTCTTAAAACCGGAAGTGTTAGTTTGTGGCTTCCTGTGTATGCACAGCTGCTGTAACAGAACAAGGAGAGGGGAGACCACACTGGGCCTCAGTTCTCGGGACTCTGGAACTGAGACATGTGTTTCTCTATCCCACAGTCTCTGCTTTCATGCTTCTCTGTTCATTTCTGTCTTCCGCTCTGGGTGTGAAACTGAGCAGGGAACATTGGTTAGGAACATAAACAAGTCCATTTCCTGTCAAAATGCTTAATTACGACAATCCATTATGACATAATTGGCCAGCGTGGCCCGTCGGAAAGGCTCCCCAACAAGAACGATTGTTTTAGAGTGGGAGTTTCCAGGCTATCTGTCAGAGTTTTGGGAAGTCACACTTGCTCAAGTTTGTCAGGTGCAGTAATTAAAAATTGCCTCTGGGTGTGTCTCACATTGGAAGGTATTTAAAAATCAGCACAAATACTAGACTATTATCCTCCTAGATTGGAAGAAATTGTAGCACAAAATTATAATATTATCCTTGTGTTTCCCAATGCAAAGAAATGGTCATTGAAAATTATGAAGATGAGTTTGGTCCTCAGCACCAAAAAAAAAAAAAAAAAAAAAAGAAAATTATGAAGAAAAGTACAGTGTGACATAAATGCCAAAATATAAAAGTCCCCTTTTCTGGGAATTCCACGAAAAAGGTCACTTTATTCGTATTAGGAACACATGGTCTAGTGGCAGGAAATATGGTTCCTTTGTACAAATGCCATTCTGTAAGTCAGAAGTTTGCATCTATAAAATTTTGTTGATATCTAAATTCTACGACACCAACTTAGACACCTTCAGTAAGCTCTATGTTCCTATTTTAGCTTTAATAGTGATCGAGGGTCAATATTAAAAAGAGCTTATGCGAAGAATATTTCTGTATCTTCTGTAAAACTCCAAATTTTTTTGCTTTATTTCTTTATGGGACTTACGTGATTACTTCTTTTAAGAATTCAGCACAAGAAAAAAGAAAATCAATCAGTCGCAGTAGATATCCTATTTCTTATAACATCACTGTCTTAAATACATTGGGAAATACTGAATACCATGTTTTTTCTGAAACTCTATAATATGTATAGAATGCTAAGGGCTCAGAGAGTGTAGAAAAGATGCCTATGTTAGGGGGCTTGGGATTTAGCTCAGCGGTAGAGTGCTTGCCTTGCAAACACAAGGCCTGGAGTTTGTCCCCAGCACCACCAAAGGGAAAAAAAACCCCAAAAAGACATCTATGTTATTTTAACCCAACTTTCTCTCCAGTTCGAGGATAGATCCTTTCCCCCTGTACAACATCTATTAACTCTCCTGGGAACTCATGTCCCTTAGAATGCTTTATTGTGGTATAACTACACAACAAAGTGTCCCACGCTGGACTCTGAGGCGGTGAAAGACAGAAGATATTCTACTTATCTGTTGGATCTAGCAGATGAGAGCTGCTTAATAAATGCTTGGCAAGTGAACTAATTTAGCTCAGCCACGCATCCTATGACAGAACAGGCTCTGGGACAGGGGTCCTCAACTCCCGATGGCTCCTGTTAGGTACCAGGCTGCATAGCAGAAGGTGAATAGATGAATGAGTGAAGCTTCATCTGTATTTACAGCCACTCCCCATCTCTCGAATTACTGTCTAAGCTCCATCTCCTGTCAGATCAGTAGCATTAGATTCTCATAGGAGCGCAAACCCTACAGTAAATTGTGCACGGAAAAGATCTAGGCTGTGTGGTCTTTGAATCACCCTGAAATGCACACACCCACCACACATGGGAAAATTGTCTTCCATGTAACTCATCCCTGGTGCTAAAAATCTGGGGCCTGCTGCTCCAGTACCTTCCTGAATAGGTGTCTGGTTTATGACAGAGCACACCCGGGTGTCAGAGAGCCTGAGGGCTTGGGCAAGCCATTATTGAGAATTCTAACCATTCAAAAAGTTCTTTCTACAAAGAATGAATCATTGTAAAGACTTGAAAAGTGGAATGTAATAAACTCATGAAAATCAATAATAAAGCTCCAACTAGAAGACAAATAAATGAATGAATAAGTTACCAATGGAAGAAACACAGTGGTCATTAATCTTATGAAAATATGCCCAACTTCACTAGTAACCAAAATAAATTCACAATAAAGTGGCGAGATACCATCCCTTCCTACAAACTTGACAATTAAAAAAAAAGAGCGAGAAAGAAATCTTCAGGCTTGATGAAGCTGTGGTGATGGTGGACATGTGCTCTGTGGGGGCTACATAACCTGGGGCAGTCTTTCAGTAAGGCAATTAGGTGACAGGTGTTCAAATCTTAAAAATGCTTAATCTTGGGGCTGGGGATTTAGCTCAGTGGTAGAGTGCTTGCCTAGCAAGTGCAAGGCCCTGAGTTCGATCCCCAGCACTGCCCCCTCCCAATACTTAAACTTTGCCTCAGTATCGTTATGGCCAATGACTTAAGGACATATTCAGTGATGCCCACACAAACATTTTTATTCTAAGCTAGGTGTGGTGGTGCAGGTCTGTATTCCCAGTATTCGGGAGGCTGAGGGAGGAGGATCACCAATTTGAGCTCAGCCTGGGCAACTTAATGACTTAGCGAGCCCTGTCTCAAACTAAAAAAATAAAATAAAGGTCCGGGGATGTAGCTCATATAAAAGCCCAGGGTTCAATCCACAGTACCAGAAAAGAAAAAACCACACAAAAAATGGGATAGCTTTCGCCCACCATGTCTTTACACACTAGTGTAAGGAGGAAGGTCATGCTGTGTGACTAGCAAATATAAATGCTCTCTCCCTGCTTCTTTCTCTTAGCGTGCAGCTCCTTGTGGCCTTTCAGGGGCTGCCCTGGGGCTTGTGAGTCCCTCTGTGTCGTCTGATGATGGCCTGGTCTTTTTGGTGAGATTCCCATTTGCCATGTCAGTTTAGTTACCAAGGGTGCAGCGCTTGAGCTGCCGCGGGAAGGGGCGCCGTCAGTGTAAGCAATGTGTCCGTGTGAGCACAACTTTCCCTGGTGGAAAGATGGACGCTGGGGGACAGTGTTCCTCAAACAGGGGCCGGATACCTGGCAGGAGGGGGCACTGTGCCGCTGAGCTGGGGAGTTTGGGGATTGGTTGGTTTGCCTTTTGGGAGGCGCAGTGCTGGGGATCAAACCCAAGGCCTTCACTGAGTGAGCTACATCCTGAGACCCCCTTAAATTTTATATCTTAGGTTGAGACATGAGGCAGTAAATTCCCCAGGCTGGGCTTGAATTTGCAATCCTTCCTCCTCAGCCTGCCAGAGTGTTAGGATTATAAGCCTTCTCCAGCATTCCCAGCTTAGTTTGCTTTCTTAATGAAATTAGGACCTGAATCTTCCTTTTTTTTTTGAGACAGATTCTTGCTGTGTAGCTCAGGCTGGCCTTGAACTTGTGGCAATCCTCCTGCCTCAGCCTCCTAAGTGCTGGGATTACAGTGTGCAGCACCATTCCTGACTCCAAATCTTCCTTTTAGATGAGCAGAGTACCCTGGTGACAAGCCCACAAAGAGGATGACATGGGCTTCTGGAGAGGAACAGAGGACCTGAGACCCCGGCTAGGCGATGGACTGGTAAAAGGCAGGGAGTCTGGAAAATGGCACCCGCAGCCAACACTCCAGTCAAACTTAGAGGAATGAAACGAAGCATCACCCCATTGCTGTGGCTACTGGCCTTCTGAGCCACATCTTCCAAAGCTGATTACCAAGGAAAAAAACGTTAGTTATTTTACCACTATAAGAAAAGGACTACGCATCCGTGATCTTGGGACCAGGCCCCAGTCAGCCTCCCTGCTCAGGACGGGCCAGTTGAGTGGAAGACGAGGTGCTGGTGCAGGAAGAGCAGCCTGGCTGAAGAGCTGGCTCAGCGAGGAGCCCGAGGCCTCCTGTCCGAAGGTCATGGCCTGAAGCTGGTTTAGGAATCGCTGGTACAAATGGCCGATGGGTTTCCAGCTGGTGGGCGCCTCTTCCAGCCTCTCCTCAGGTGACCGGCCTGGTGGTGTATGAAGTGTGACTGAAATATGCAGTGAATGTTTAAATTTAAAAATGATGACTGTAAAAGACATCTTGCCGTTAATCCCCTCAAAACCCTCCCGCTCGCCTCCAACACACTTGCCCTATTCTTCTTGACATGTTCTGAAGCATCTCTGGAAGGCTTCTTTCTCAAGGGTCTTTATCAGGTGTGATCAAAAACATCATGAGCACAAATGCCGTCTGATGGAAAGGCAGGCTCCAAAAAGCATCCTGGTTCGTCTTCATCCATCTCATTCACCGGATCTGGCACCGTGTGACTTCCGGCCCTTTGCCAAAATCAAAATGGCCACAGAAGGGAAATGTTTTGAATCCATTCAGGATATTGAGAGAGCCAGGACAGCACAAGTAAGACACTCACAAAAGAGGACTTCCAGAACTGCCACAGAAAGTGGCAAGAATAGTGGGATGAGTGTGTTTGAAGTGTGGGGGAGAATTTTGAAGGGGAATTAATGATGATGTATCTTTTACTATAATACATACATTTTTCAAAGACCTAAACATTCAATGTAGTATGCAATCCATCTTGAACATCTGATCCTAATCACTTAGTCATGAAATGCTTTTCAGTTCCGCAAAACTCAGTCCCAAAGGTCATTACTGCCTCAGGCTATTCTTGTCATGATTAGTTGGCCCACCTGCTATTGCTGATGTATTTCACTTGCAGGGGGTGGCTTCCCTGATGCCGGCTTGCTGATTGCCAAACTCGTGGTAATGAAAGAAAATAGCCTTAATGCTTGTCCTTAAGCTCATAAAAATGTAAACTATAGACATAAAATACAAAGCCATTAAAAATAAAGTAGCATAAATTGGGCACGGAGGCACATGCCTGTAATCCCAGCACCCTGGGAGGCTGAGGCAGGAGGATCCTAAATTAGAGCCCAACCTAGGTAATTTAGAGAGATCCTGTCTCAAAATAAAATATTAAGAAAAAGGTTGGAATGTAGCATGAAGGTTTTGGGTTTGTTTCCCAGTACTGCCCTCACTAAAGTAAAATAGAGAAATTGAAAATAAACTATTTGGATTATTTTCTTTCCTTCATGGAGAGTGGTTACATTAAAGTTTTTGAAATAAAATTTGATGGATTCAAAAAATTCTGTGTTGGAAGGTCTAACATCTAGACTGTATAAAGAAATCAAAAAATCAGACCCCCCCAAATTTAAAGACCCAATTGAAATAATGGGCTCCAAAATGAATAAATAGCTCTCAGATGAAGAAATACAAATGGAAAATAAATATACGAAAAAATGTTGAACATCACTGGTCATTCAAGAGATGCAAATTTAAAAAATGCTAAGAGTCCATCTCACTCTAGAAAGAACAGCTATTATCAAGAAATCAACCAATGACAAATGCTGGCGGGCCTGTGGGGGAAAAAAGGACCCCTCCTGCACTGTTGGTGGGAACATAGACTGGTCCAACCACTGTGGAAATCAGTGTGGAGATTCCTCAGAAAACTACAACTAGAGGTTCCATTTGACCCAGCTATTCCTCTGCTTGGTATCTTCCCAGAAGAATTAAAAGCATTATACCACAGGGGCTGGGGATTTAGCTCAGTGGTTAGAGTGTTTGCCTTGCAAGCACAAGGCCCTGAGTTCGATCCCCAGCACCAAAAACAAAAACAAAAAAACCAAAAAAAACAAAAGCATTATACCACAGCAATATATGCACAACTATGTTTATAGCAATACACTTTGTAATACCTAAGTCATGGAAACAACTCAAATGCCCAACAAATAATGAATGGCTAAAAGAAGATGTGGTTTATCTATATAATGGAATACTACTTGGTCATAAAAAAGGATGAACGTGGGGCTGGGGATTTAGCTCAGTGATTGGAGTGCTTGCCTTGCAACCACAAGGCCCTGAATTTGATCCCTGGTACCACAGAAAAAAAAAAAAACCAAACGGATAAATGTGAGACATTTATAAGTAGATGGATGCACCTGAGACCATACTCTTAAGTGAAATAAACCAGACACACATGAGTACATATTGAATTGTTTCTCCAAGAAACCGTAAGTGTAAATAAGGACAAAAAGATGTAATACATATTATGTAAAAGAAAGATAATATTCAAAAGGGAAGAGAATTAGAAAGGGAGAAGGGGGAAAGAAGGAAGGGAAAAACAATAGAAAGGAAAAAGAGGAAAAATGTAAAAATGTAAATAAAGCTGTTATAAATAAGGAGGGGAGCAGGAGGGGGGAGTGGAAGGGAGGGGTGGGGAAAGGGAAGGAAACCAAGATATATTTTGTACAGGTACAAATTATCTATGTTGAATTTGTGATCATTATGTATACAATGTACCAATACACGTTCTTGGTAAATAAAATAAAAAATTCTGTGTCAGAATAAAACTGGAAAATTCTGGGTTAAACTAAGGCAAGTACATTTCTTCATTGCTGGGTTCTTACACAGCAAGGTGAATTTTAAATTTGAAGAGGGGCTTTGAGTACATAGTGTTTTCCAAACGGGTCTGACCACGGTGTAGGCGTGGGCTGAGGGAGGAAAGTCCCGGGAAACAGAGTAAACGCTTTTGTCTTTGATGAAACACGAATTTCCTGTGGAGGAAAATTCTAGGCACTGCGAGTCATGTCTTTCGTTTTAGA
Source organism: Hystrix cristata (assembly GCA_004026905.1). Taxonomy (NCBI): domain Eukaryota; kingdom Metazoa; phylum Chordata; class Mammalia; order Rodentia; family Hystricidae; genus Hystrix; species Hystrix cristata. Next base: position 110,795 of record PVJO010003474.1, read on the forward strand.
GAGCTTTGTTTCTCCGTCGGTTACAGGAAGAAGGAATTTTTGGTAACCATGTTAAGAAAGCTAGGGACACAGAGTTCTCTAGAACTGTGATCTCAAGTTCTAGTAAGTGTACATAGAGTTTGGCTTAGTGGAGGAGAAAGAAAGTGCACTTTTAATAACAAATGAGAGCCGGGCACAGTGGTGCACATCTGCAATGCCAGTACGTGGGAGGCTGAGGCAGGAGGATCGCTGTGGGTTTGAGGACAACCTGGGCTACACAGTGAGTTTAAGGCTAGCCTGAACTACATCATGAGACCCTGTCTCAAAAAAAAAAAAAAAACCCAACAAAACAACAAACCAACAAAAACCACCACCAACAACAACAGCAACAACAACACACCAATAACAAGAAAAACTGTGGACCCGTGTGCTGGGATTAAGAGCAAAAATAAGTCACTGGGTGGAGAATTACAAGGAGCCTGGGCTAGAGAGACAGAGGAAGTCACTGTGGCGAGAACATGGTGGATACCGGGAGCTAATGCAGTCTTTGCCAAAAGGACATATCGGTAATCCTGATCTTGTCTTTATTTAAAATAGCGATATTTTTGTTCACAGCAGACTTTTTTGCATTAAAATATTATTCGTCTCCATTACTGGGATTTCTGGTGCCCTCGTTCAGTCTTGTGCACAGGTGGAATTTCCGCGCCTTTCTTTCCTGGTAATCCGCGTGCAAACTCTTCACTGACGTGCTGTGATCGGCCCCAAGACAGAGCAATTTCCTCCTCCAGTTGTCCACTCTTGTCCTCCGTTTCATTTTTTTGTGGTGTCAGCCACCCTTGGTCCATTTTGGACTAAAAATATTGAATGGGGAATCCCAGAAATAAACAATGCCTACGTTTTAAATAACTTTTATTACAGTGCGTTGTTATACTTGTTCCATTCTTGCCGTAGTTATTTTTTTCCTGGGCCGGATTTATGCATTAAACTTTCCTGCAGGTGAGGATGGGTGGGTGGGAAAGAGTGTAGCATCTTTAGGGCCGTGCACTGTCCGGGGTCTCAGTGTGCTCTGGGGGCCTTGGAATGGGTCCCTCCATCCCTCACAGACAAAGGGGGGGTGCAGCGCTGTGCTGCCTTTTTGCTCTGTGTGCATCTGCTGTTTTATTGCACTGGTTCTTGTCAGAGGTCGTGAGGCATTTCTTGGTATTTTGTTATTGCAACCACTCGGGGTGCCGAGTCGTGGAGTCCCAGGTAGGTCCTTCAGAGGGGGATTTCTGATCCTGGCAATGACTCTGGGTGTCCTCAGAGCAGGAGCTGAACTGCGGCTGGGCCTGCAGTACCAGGGATCTGTCCCGACATTGCTCAACAGGGGTGGTTTGTGTCCAGCATATCTCCACACCATCAGCACTGTTGTCTGTTCAGTTAATATCTTTCAAAATTACTGTTATATCTTCTGTGTGCTGTATGCACAAGCTTATATTCCATGGCTGTTCTTACATGATAAACTCCAATACGTGTGTGTGTGTGTGGAGAGAGAAAACAAAATAGAAGATAGATAAAAAGGAAGTAGGGAGATCTTTTCAGATGGATGGAAGAACGAGATGGAGGACATTGGTGGGGAGAGAGAGAAGGGGATGGAAAAAAGATGATGGGACTTGAGCTTTTGCAAATGGGAAGGGAACCAACGGTTGGAAGGAGCAGGGAGGAAGGAGAAGGGGAGGGTATAAGAAAACAAAATAGAAGAGAGAAAAAAAGAATTAAGATGTGTTACGTGTGTGTATACACTTCCCACAATAATTGTAATCCTTGTGCACATTAAACATGTATTAATAAAAAAGAGTTTATGCAGAAATGTAAATATGATAACTCAGACCTACTACACACACATGAATTGGGTACACAAATGTATGACTTGGGGACAATGTACCTGTGAACGGGATGAGTCTCACTCAAAATCTACCTCAGAACAGAACTGCAGGTGGGAAATGCTGTAAGAAATACCAGTGCCAGCCTTCTCCATTTGTTTGTTTGTTTGGGTTGTTCTGGTCTGTTTGCGGCCTGCCCCAGAATATTTTCCTTCAAGTTTTCAAGTAGTATTAAGCTGCTGACCTGTTCATTTCATTCTCTAAAGGGACATAGTGACCACCTTGATAAGCCAAGTTTTTATTTTCACGTCCCTGAAGGACTCCATCATGTCTTCTAGCGTGAAATAAATAAACTTTGTCACTAAAGGTGGCAATGGCATCAAAGCGCATCTAAGTGCACCCTCGTTCAGGTGAAGTCACACTGCCTGTAGCAAGAGCACCCGTTAATTACGCAGCCACTTAGGAGCGTGTGGAACCAGCTGTGAAAGGAATCCACACAGCGCCGAGCTCAGAAAGTGGGACGGGTGCCGGCCAAACTCTCCGCTGGGTGACTCTGCGGGATGTCGCGGAGCCCACGTGCCACGGAGTATGCAGGAGCCCATCTGAAGTTCTGCGGGAGGGCTGGCCGGGCTTGCTGCCTGAGATAGCAGTCAGCTCGTGGAAAGGATGTGGTAGAAGTGTTTGTTCTGCTTATCAGTGAGAATTCACAGAGACGAGGCTCAAAGCTTGCGTAACTGACGATTTCCTGCGTGGACAAGACAGCGTGCATCACGGCAGTGTTACGTGTGTGCAGAGAAAAGCCTCACCAAGGGGACGACCCAGACGCTAACATCTGCCCAAAAAGAGAAATTCCGCTATTCCCAGAGCAGAGCCGGCAGGCAGCAACAAGCCTCTGATCTTTAGCATTGCAGGACAAAAATTTTTAGAGCTGTGACTGTACCATCAAGGTGACAATAATATGCTACTCAATTTACCTCTCTTCAGCATCCAGGGAGAGGAACCGGGTAGAAATGAGCAAACACTGCTGTTTCACGTCCAAGTCCAACAGCTCTCTGGAGGGACACCCCAGGGGGAAAGGTGGGACCTGGGGTGTAAAATGAGGGAGGAAATGAAAACTTTCCCTGGGCATCACACACCCAGACTGATACACTGTGTTTCTCTCGGTTCAAGCTGCAGCTCCAGGGTGGAATCTGAGAGACTTATTTAATATACTGCAAAGCCTAGAGCTGTCCCCCAGGGGCTGAAATGTTACCACCTGTTACATCGAGGTAGAATATCATCGAGATATGACTCGGTTCCTGAGTTCAATGCTTTTTTTTGGTTGGGAGAAGAAACTGATGTGTTTTGCAGCATAGTTCCATAGTCTGTCCAAATGGTAACTAAGCAAAGAGAAATATTTTCCAGGGTTGATAGAAGAGTGGGTGAACACAGTGTTGCTTTTGCAAAATGATACTCTCATTAACTTAGCCTTAGCACGAAACAGAAATTAGTCTTCAGTGGCGTTTCCGGGTCCCTTTTCAACCTGCATATCCAAAATGACCTCGTATCAAAGTCAGTGTTGAAGTTGTGACATCTGTGTTAGCAAGAGAGGGGACAAAAGGTGCAGAGAGTCTGTGTTGCTTCTTATAGTTGCACGTGAACCTACAATAATCTCAAAATAGAAAGCTTAATTTGAAACATGTTCAAGCAAACAACAACAAAATAATAATGCTATGGACGGTTGGGAACTTAATTCAAATGATAAAGCGCTTGCCCAGCAAGTGCAAGGCCCTGAGTTTAATTCCCAGCACCCCCCTAAAAAATGCTATGGTGGATATTCCTGTATGTAAATATTTATACAGCTCTAAGAGGGCTTTGTTGAGATAAACTGCTCTAAATGGGGTCTCTGGAACAAATAGTGTATGGATTTTTACATCTATATGCATGAAGAATATTGATTTATAACTTTAGTTTCTTATAATCACCCTGTTAAGTTTTAGTATCAGAGATCTGCTAGCCTAATACAAAAGTGAGCAGGATTTTGGCCCCCTTTATATAATTTCTTCTGTTGTGTAGTAGGAATGTGTTAATTTCCAGATTCCTCTTCTCCATTGGCAGAAGGGGAGTCTGACAGTTATGGGTACAGCCAGAAAACACAAAAATCTTTGCTGTGTCCTGCTTACGAATACTGCTCAGACTGCCCCCTCTCTGCCTCTGTAATTTTAGCACATGAGAATATTGTGGCTATAGATTATAGAAAGAGGTGTGATTCCATCTTTTTCTTTTAGCCTTGCCTCTCTGGATTTGATCTCCTTTCAACTTTAAGCTTGGTTCCTCGGAGAGTGATGAGTTTTGTCCAGTTAACTGTAAGATCTGTTTTCATCTCTCTTGTACTCCTGAGAGTTTCGGGGCCTTCAGACATTTCATCTTTCACACTTACTTCTGTTTCTCTCACCTGGTCCTGGCAGAGGGCAGGAGGGGCAGAAACATTCACAGCTGTACTTTTTCACTTCCCCAGTTTGCATTCATGAACATAAACCTTTCAACCAGAAATAACTCCAGACCTTTACAACACATTACACTCCTTAATAAGGATCACCATTTCTCCTATGCTTCTCTTCTCTTTTTGTTAATTGGTGGAAACAACTTTAAAGAAGTACCTTAAAAAAAAAATAAAGAAGTACCTTTATGGGTAGATATTTCTCTTCGTTAGCAGCTGACAAAAATGAAGAAACGGTATTAACTTTTCTTTCTGAGTCTTGTGGGCCCCTCTTGAGCAGACAAGTATTCAGACTCTAGGTAGTGTGTGGTCTTTCCTTTAGTCATTATTGTAACTGTGTTTGTGATTTTAGGATCCTTCAACCTTTATCACTGGTTTCCTTCTTGTTCTCATCTTTGGCTTTTTTCTCTCCTTTCTGGCTGACTGACCTCCTCCTCAGTTCCGGTTGTGGAAAAAGAAAAGTTGTCAATCTCTGTTTTACAGTGTTGATGTGGACTTCCGGCCAAGCCCACTGGCGGTAACCACTGCTTCCGGTACCCGACTTGCCTTTCGCGTAGACATGAGGAAGACCCCGTTCTCAGACTCACTGCCCTGGTCTGCTCAACTTTGTTCTCCAACAGTCACAAGATGCGACAGTACCAGTTGTCCCCATTGCCCCAGATCCAAAATCTTGTCCCCTCAAATAAGAGTATTATCCTAAGGACTAGAATGGCAGATTTTTATATCATTGCACGTAATTCGTGATTAATTCAACAAGTATTTGTGGCAGCTTGGTCTGAAGTGGGCTCCTGTGTTTATTCTTTGCATTCACTCCACTAGACCCTTCTTCTGCCTTTTACTTGGGGAACCCTTTGCTCACTCTTACCTGTTATTCTTTTCTTTTCTTTTTTGGTGCTGGGGATTAAACTCAGGACCCTGTGCTTGCTAAGCAAGTCTCCACCACTGCGCTAAACCCCCAGCTCCTCATTCTTATCTCTTAATTGATTTCCCTCTCTTTCTCTGACAGCCATCTGGCTCCAGTTCCCTTTCTGCCCATCTCCTTACCCTCTTGCTCAGAACCACGTCTCTGCTCGTTTATTTCCGCAGCTGCATCCCTGCCTTTATCTAGGCCTGTGAGGCTGCCGCAGCAATCTTTCACAATGACGTGGTGTCGAGGTAATTTCCCCCCTTCCCTTCATCCATTTACTCCGTGGACAGGCGTGGGGGATGTAGAGATTGCGTACAGTGCTTTCATAGGGAAATAAGAGAGCCTTCTTCGCCACACCTGAAATATTTATGACTCCAGACCCTGCTTCCCAGATCATTTTTTGAGCTGTGTTTCTACTGTGTTTTGACCAGCACTCAGATGGTTATGATCCTTTATTTCAAAATAAGCAGCCTCTTGTAGGTGGTTAGCCACATGGCCCCTGTCAGAGCGCCTGTCTACACATTCAGTGTGTCTAATATTGAGCCAGTTGGCTTCTTTGACTGGGATGCTTAATTCATCACCACTTCCTGTTGGTCCAACCTCAAACTCCCAAATTCATGCTTTCAGTTCTAAAAGGAATAGACTCATCTGCTATGTAGAGTTCTTTTAGCAGTCTCTTAGATCCTGGTACATTCTCTAAAGTAAATCCAGTGCCCCCGCTAATGAGGTCAGTGACCACCCATGTGTCTCTCCAGTTGATCTCCACCTAACTAATAACCAGGGTCGCGCTACCCTGCTCGGCAGCTCTGGTCATCTTTCCCGAGTGGTTCTCCTTCGGAGGACATTCATCCTCTGTCCCAGGGAAGGAGAGCAGGTTGGGGCTTTGTGTTGCTCATCTTCGAATCCCTGGAGCTGGAATAGGATCCGCACACTGCGAGCCACTAGAAAACACGTGTGAAATGAACAAATGGACGGATCTCCACGGGCCACAGGTTGTTCTGTGGCTTCAGTGTCGCTTTAAGGGCCTTAAGGAAGACAAAGGAGAAAAACAGGCAGGCTCTACCAGCCCCTCCACTCTTTCAAGGTGGCTTGGACGATCTGCCCTATTTCCTGTGCCTGGAAAACCTTCATCTTTGTTGCTGGCCCTGTCCCTGCCCCCTGGCCAGCTGTTGTTGGTTCCTGTGGTCTTGGTTTAAACATTGTTATCAGTTCTTCTGGGCAATCATTTTGGACACGGCAGACATGGCTGCAACCTCCTTTGGTGGCCTTAGTTTTACTTTATGACACTTCAAAATGGCCATTAGTTGTTCAGCGTCTGTTTTTCCCACTGATCTGAAAACTAAAAAGGAGCAGAGACCGTGACTGCTTTATACCACTGTATTCCTGGTGTATGTGCCAGACAATAAATACGTGTTGAATTAATCAGCGATCACACGCAATCGTGTAAACATCTGCCCTTCTAGTCCTTCGTCCAATATTCTTATACCATCATTTATTCAAGGGGACCAAGGGATTGGATCTGGGGCAAGGGGCACAGTTGATATTGTTGCATCTTGTGACTGTTGGAGAACAGTGTTGAGCAGACCAGGGCGGTGAGTCAAGAGGAGGGTCTTCCTCAGGTCTATGCAAGACAGGCAAGTTGCGTACGGGCAGCAGTGGTTACCACCAGTGGGCTGACCGGAAGTCCACGCCAATGCTGTAACACAGAGATTGACAACTGTTTAGAAAGAAGTGTTTGGAAGTTAGATTTAGGCAAAGCGTTCTCAGGCTTGATGCCAAAAGCACAATGCAGAAAAAAAGAAAGTTGGAAAATCGGGCCTCACCAAAATTAAAAATTTTGGGCCGATGATGAAGCTGGGTGGTGGGATATTTGCATAACGTGTATGAGGGCCTGGGTTCAATCCCCAATCCTGCAAAAAAAATTATAAAAAAAATTTTCAGGGCCAAAGATCCTGTGGTAAAGATGAAAAACCGCGCTATGGTTGGGAGAAGCTATTGGCAAGGGAACCATCAGACCAAAGACTTGTGTCTAGAATATATGGAGAATTCCCAAACACCCAACAGTGAAACAAACAAGTTAGAAATTGGCGAAAGACATATACACACATTTTGTTGAAGAAGACACGCAGAGGGAAATGAGTCTCTGAAAAAAGGTCTTCAATGTCACTATCATAATGGCTAAAAAAGTAGTGAAAGCAGCAAATGGCACTGAGGATGTGGAGAAAATGAGCCACTTGTGCATGGCTGGTGGGAATGTGAAGTGAGACAGCCGCTCTGAGAGACGCTTTGCAATTTCTTACAAAACTAAACATGTGCTTCCCATATGTCCCCAAAGCGATTGCACCCTTGGGCTTTTTTCCCAGGGAAATGAAACTTATGTTCACGAACAACTTTGCATGAATATTTAAAGCAGAATTAAACCATAATAGTTGCAAGCTGGAAACAACATGAACGTCTCCTGTGGTGTGTACGGTTAAATACACTGCGATACATCCACACCGTGGAATACTACTCGGTGATGAAAAGGAACAAACTGTCCATTTATACCAAAACGCGAACAGTCCTCCAGGGAACAGTTCTGAAAGGAAAAAAGTCAATCCTAGAAGGTGCATACTTTATGATTCCAACGATAAAAACTTCATGAAATGACAAAGTTCTAGAGATGCGAAATTGTACAGTTGCATTAATCTTCTAGATTAATGATTGCCAGAGTTTGGGGGTAAGGAGGGAGGTGGGTATACAAGAGATTCTTGTGATTGAATGTTCTGTGTCTTGATGATGGTTGTGGTTACATTAATCTACACCTGTGATAAGATCGCAGAGAACTAAATATACGTGAACAAATGAGTGCTAATGAAACTAGTAAAATCGTGTAGAGTCATCAGATTGTAACAAAGGTCAACTTCCTGGCTGTGACCTTGTTCCGTAGCTGTACAAGATGATGCCATCAGATTGTATGTGGGGACACAGCAAAGGGTATATGGAATCTTGTGTATCTTGCAACTGTAGATGAAACTCTAGTTACCTCAAAAAGTTGAAAAAATTTACTCAATAATAAGAAAGTAAAATTCTCTTAACTTTCCAGTCTTTTGAACAAAATTCTTTATTTTGATGAAGGGCATTAACCAAAACCAAACCAAATCAAACCAAAAACTACAGTATAGCAGTGATACTTGCCTATAATCCCAGAACTCTGGGATGCTGAGGCAGGAGGATTGCAAGTTCAAGACCAGACATGAGAATTTAGAGCAGGGGTGGTGAACCTGTGGCACGCATGTTATTTGTTTTTAAGACAAAAGATGTTAATGTGTGAGTTGTTTTTTCTAAACTAAAACCTCAGTATTCAGGTTTAATTGCTGTTGGCACTTTGCAATAAATAAGTTGGATTTGGGTTGCAGTTGGAGCACTTGTCTCTAAAAGGTTCACCATCACTGGTAGGGATTTAGCAAGACCCTGTTTCAAAATTTGAAAGCAAAAAAAAGGGTTGAGGATGTAGCTCAGTGTGAAGGCCTTGCGTTCAATTCCCAGTACACTGAAACAAAGTGAAATGAAAACAAAAGTAAAATATTGCAGTACACGTCATAATTTCTGCGTAATCCTCAACAAATCTCCTTTAAAACCAGCATGAAGAGAAAGACTCAAGACGGAAGTGTTGTTCAATATTGTGCCGAGGGTCCTGCTGGACCCCACCAAATAGGATGACAGGAGAGACACAGGAATCAGAAAGGAAGACAGTATCATATACTCTTTTTGAGTATATGATACTGTCTATACTGAAAATCTTGGAATATTTAGACAAGCGCTTTGATAGATGAATTTAGTGAATCGTTTCAGGAAAAATTTCTCCTTGTTTCTTCCATCTGCCAACCTGATTCATGATTTTACACCTGTAAGCTGATTCAGCAGAGCATCGCCAGCTACACAGCAACATGAGGACAAAGAAACTCAAAACACAGGAAATTAAACCAAGAATCATCTTCCTACCCTCCGAAGTCCTTTAGAATCACCCTCGAAATTTTCATCTCCCTTTCCAGTTCCTCTAAGTCAGTGTGGACCAGCATTCAGAGCCCAAAATCGTTTCCCATTTAATTTATAATTTAAAATGTCTAACTGGAATTGTGAAGATATTCACTGTAATTTAGAAACTCACTTGCATACACTATTAGTTGCGTCGCCGGTCACGGAAGGCCTTGCAGACTGGCGCGGCTGAGAACCTGACCTCCCTCTATGACATCGCGTCTTGGGGACAACACATGCAGAATTACAAACACCTGTTTGGAACGCGGCCCATCTGTAGGTCAGAGACCTTGGCCGAGGCAGGCGTCTGAGGCTCCCCGGATCCAACGGTCACCGTCTCACAGACTTCGTGCCTAGCACGCTCACGGGGCCCGAGCTTTCCAACGCTTTGCTTTCCGGATTGCTGAAGTAACGTGCAGGGAATGATCTATGCAGCCTGTTAACAGAGCCCGCCCCTCACCCTCCCGACCAAAGCTGGCCAAGGCCGGACCCCTGTCCCTGGTGAATGTGATCTTATTGGGAAGTAGTCTTTGAAAATGTAATCAAGTCAAGGACCTCAAGATGAGCTCATCGTGAAGTCTCTGGATTCATTCCAGTGGTAACTGCCTTTGAGACAGAAGAGAGACGTAGACGCTGGGTGAAGGCACAGGCAGAGATTGGAGTGATGTAAAGGGACACCAAGAGAAACCAGAAGCTGGAAGAGGCAGGAAGGGGCCTCCCCTGAAGCCTCCACAGGAGAGATGATCCCGCCCACGGTGTGGACTTGTGGTCCCCAGCACAGTGAGAAGGCGAATTTCCCCGAGTTTCATCATTGTGTGCTTGGAATTTGTTTCGCCGGACTTTGAAAATGAAGGCCAGGCACTGGGGGACCCCTCAGTGCAGCGTGGGCTGCTGCCGCCCGGCAGCCTTGATTTCATTCCCAGAGCCCGCCTGGGCCGACCCGCACCGGGCAGGGTCGAGAGTCACACAGATCTTCTCCATTAATCTGTGTAGCAAAGCCATGTCCCATTTAGAGATGTGCGACTGGGGTTTTGAAAGATTAAGGCACTTGCCCCGGGACACACCAATCACAGGTCTACCTCACATTCATGGAGTGCCTGCTGTGCGGCAGACATTGTGTTAGGCTTTGTAAACACATGATCACCCAATCGCCAGCAACTGACTGAGGAGGGCAACGTCCATTCCCTCCTGCAGCGGGCGAGGCACACGCTGCACATGTAAGTGGGACAGATGTCAAGCCTGGTGAGCTCTGCGGACACAAAACAAGTTCATGAGGGCAAAAGGAAATGCGTAGGCAGTTGTGGTGTTAAATAGTTTGGCCAGAGAAAGCCTCAGTTGAGGGGGTGGGGAGGCAAAGATCAACTGGAGAGAGGCCTGTATTATATGGGGAGCATGTGTGGCCAGGCTCGTCTCTGATTTGCACAGCAAGAGTCTGGGGCTCCGAGAGGAGTGAGCTTCCAAACACACAGAGCAACGAACAGTCATCAGACCACTGTGGGATGCCAACCGCGTGCAAGGCGCTGTCAAGGCATTATCCCTAACCGATATTAATATTATACATGTTTTGTATTGTCTTTATATATATTTCAGTGTCATTAAGGTGTAATTGGCAAGTAAAATTGTACATATTTATAAGCTTACAACATGATGATCTGGTATATCTCTATATCTGTACCTGTCTATATCTATACTGTGAAATGATATAATTAGCATACCCACCATCCTTGCATAGTTACTAAATATATATAATTGTGGTGCTGGGGATGGAACCCAGGGCTTCATACATGCCAGGCAGGTACTCTAACACTGAACTGCATCCCCAGCAATACATATATATTTCGTAGAATGAGTATAGATGAAGACTCTGAGTCTCGGAAAGGGGAAGTCACCTGCTCCAAGATAGGTAGCTGGTCAGGGACGGAGCCAGGCTCCTGACCCAGGACTCCAGGCACGGGCAGTTTCTCTGCCGTTAATCAATGCCTGCTGGCTGCCACCTCATGGCACAAACTTGACCCGAGGGTGGGCTCCTGGGAGCCCTGGGTAGCCAGGTTGTCCACTCTATGAGAGAGAAGTCAGCCAGAGCTGGAGAAATACCAGCAAAGTCCCTCTACCCTGTCCCAAGAGGTTGAAACTTATGCTCAGCTGGAAGCACATCGCAATCTATTTCCCTTGCCCTGTAAATCCTCTCGAGATCCATTAATTTTCATTGATCCCTAGGGGACAGGGGTTGGAGGTAGGAAAGGGTTAAAATTTTACCTTAACATTTTCTTCCTTGAGGAATTAGCTGCTGTCAGAGACACTTTTTTGATTACATATGAAGCTAGCATTTTATTTTGAACATTAAAAAAAAAAATGTTCCCAGTTGGTAATTTTTTTTTGATCAGTATTTGCCTGTGCCTCAAACTGTGGGAGTCTGACATCTAGTGGCTTAATGCTGAAATTACTTCTCCCTCATAATTCTGTATTGGTAGCCGATTTCAGAGTACCTCTCTATTTTAAAAACGGAGAAAGTTGCCAATCAGAGTTGTACAAATACAGCAAAAACATCTCATTCAAAATATAATTTTGAACAAGAATTGTACATTCCTGGGGAACTTGGATGTAGGAGAATACAAAACAGTTTTAGAACAAATTTCCTGGTGTTACTTACCTTTAGTGTTGTAATTGTTCAACCTTTTCCGAAAACATGTAAACAATGGCAAGAATGAATGGAATGGAGATAGAATTAGTGCCCAGAAGATTTTGGCCATGCAAAGGCCCAGTTATATGACTGTTAGTTTTTGTGGGGGGAGGGTGCTGGGGATAGAACTAGGGCCTTGAGCTTGCTAGGCAAGCACTCTACCACGGAGCTAAATCCCCAACCCC